>JAOWBR010001584.1:0-17020 GCA_028571145.1 Dionaea muscipula
AGCAGTTGAAGGCACACGTCGAAGGAACTGCATTGGATGTTTCAGTCATTAAGTTGACTGATCAGTATTGTATCGGTGTACTCAAGGTTTGTGAAGGAGCAGACAGTATGATAGCAGCTGAAGACATCTTGTTGAAGGAGCTGCATTGGGTTTACAATCATTTAGTTGATTGTTGTCACTATTGTAATTGGTGTCACACACACTAGTGAATTCCTCCTACATCACAGGGAGAAGAGAGGAGTTGAGGATTACACCACCTCGAACCTCTATATTTCTGTGTGTCATTTTATATTTCCAGCATTGCATTCCACATACATAAACAACATAACACTGAATAAGTATTAAAACAGTCTTGAAAACTTTAAATTAAAAGAGGCTACATAAATTATCCGCTGCATAAGTCTTTTAAAGTTCTAAAAGTTTAAAAACCTACAGGTTCATTCACCCCCCCCCCCTCCGAACTTGTAGAGCCCCCATTTAGGGACCAACATGTCTTGTTCCGATTCGTTGATTTTGTAGTTGATTTCATGGATTTTTGATGATTTCTTGGTTTGGGTTTCGTGGGTGTTGTGGTGTTGCTGTGGTGATCGTGGGTTGCGGCTGGGGCTATTGCCGGTGGGATGGAGGTCAGGAGGTGACCTCTGGCCGATGACCGACATGGTCCGTTGGTGGTGGAAGTCCTCCGTCGGCCTGTGACGTGATCCTGGTCAGCTCAAGCATACTCGGGAGTTGGCCGATTCGAGTGGCAATTGGTTCTTGGTCTCGTGTTTTGGTTTGGCTCATTCAAAACAAGATCGTGAAGGATCGTGGTGCTCGGATCGATCTTGGACATGCTTTGGTGGTGCTTGACATTCTGCGAGGCTTTTATTATACTCTTGAAGCTGTGCCAGTCGCTCGTGGATGCTATGAGTTGAAGGTGTGCGAGTTGAAGCTACCGCTGGTGGGAACACGACCAGGAGGTCTCATGCGTGCTTCCAGACACGCCCATGCCATTATTCGGCCAATTTTTATAAAAAAACCAGTGTCACACACGGCTTCAAGAACTGACCGTGCTCATCAGCACGGTCGTGCTTTGAGTTTTCCTGTCCATGTGCTTTTAGTCGAACACGGGCGTGATCTTACTGGACACGGCCGTGTCCTGCTTGATTTTATCTCAGACTCGATTTTATTTGCGTAGATTTGTTTCCTTTCGTATTTCCTCTCTTTGTTTAGATATTTAAAGCCGTTGAGAATCCCTATTGTAATCACACTTTAATAATATTGATTTGAGATAGATTCTCTTGTTTTGTTCCTCGTGAACGTCGATCTCAACGGAGTGATTCCGTTTGAGATCAAACTGACTTATCGTACGAGTTACCGCTCTCTTGCGTGGCGTTATTACTGCCAAGGTTCGCTTGCTTTCGAATCTGTCGTCGGGTCAAGGATTATTCCACGGTTCGCGTCAGTTCAGGGGTTGTCAGGTCACGGATCCATCTAAGCCTTTTGAAGAGATTCTGGGTTGTCCAACCTCAGTCGGGTTCCGTCGCATTGTCGACGGGGGTTCGCATCAATTGGTATCAGAACTCGATTTAAATCAGGCTGCTTCTATCCTTATCTATCTTTCGTCATTATTCTTTGATTCGTGTCGTTTGTTTCGTTTTTGCTGTCTTCGTCGTATTCCTACATCCTTGAATTGATTTTCGTTGTCGTCATTGTTTTAGGGTTTCTTGATTTCCTATAGAGTCGCACAAAATAAAAAAGAAAAACTTATCTTTTGTTTTGCGTCGTATTTGTTCGTCTTTGCGTGTCGTCAAAAAAAAATTCAAAAAAAAATCCAGGTCTGTTTTCTGTCGAGTCGTCCAACGTCGAGTCGATTAAAAAAAATTTCAAAAAAAAAAATCAACAAGAGACGGTCCGCTAACCCTCGTCAAAAAAAAAATAAAAAAAATTGGTTGTTACCAAATCAAGTTAAACCGGGAGATGGGGGGGGTGATTGAAAATTGTGTTTGGCCAAAGTTTGAGTTTCTTTGTTGACCAAAAGAGGCAAACGTTGGGATCAAAGAAAAAACAATTGAGTTTGCCGTGACAAAAAAAAATTTGTGGATTTTGTTTGAACAAAATTGAAGTGCTGTGAATGAATTGGTGTTACAAAAAAAAATTGTGATTTGTTGTTTGGCTTAAGGGATATTTTTGGGATTAAAAAAAAATTCACAAGGGTGTAAAAGTCGCGAACCTTGAAAAATTGATAAAATTGTTAGACTCGACTTGGACTTTTGGTGTCTAGCCTTTTTTTTAAATTCCATTGTTGCGTGCTATCTTGTCAATCCTGTTATTCGCATCTTTTGTTATCATATTGCTGAAATTCCTTCAAGTTATCTGTCACTATCTGTGAGAATTGGTTGATTCTGTTATTTCTACTGGTCGATAGTCCTTTAATCTGTCTTGTGAATTATTTCGTTGAGCTTTACGTTGTAGAGGACTGATAAGAGAATTTTAAGAGTGGTAAAAGGCAAGAGTGGGTGAGAATAATTGAGGGTAAAAACCAATTTTGAGTGACAAACACATTAAACACTTTCTTTAATTTTTGTTTGTGCTACTTGAATTTTAGTGATGGCGGGAGAAAATGATATGGGGGTATTTATGACTGAGATGAGAAGGATGATGCAAAACATAACTAAGAGAATGGATAGGCTTGAGGTGGGAAGTGTGGCGCATCAGCAAGGGAACAATAATGTGGGGGTAGATGCTTATTATGGGAGCCATGGAGATGGGAGTTCCTCGGGTAGCCATAGGAGTGACCGTGTGAGGAGAAACAGGCATCGGGAGCATGACCCGTTGAGTGGGCTTAAAATGAAAATGCTAACTTTTATGGGAAAGTCTGATCTTGAGTTGTATCTAGAGTGGGAGAAGAAGGTTGAGTTAGTGATTGACTGTAGGCACTACACGGAGAAGCAAAAGGTGAAGTTGGCAATTTTGGAGTTTACGGATTATGCGATTGTGTGGTGGGATCAGTTGTGTACTAGTAGGAGGAGAGCAAGGGAGTTGCCTGTGAGGACTTGGGTAGAGCTGAAAGCCATTATGAGGAGGAGATTTGTCCCTAATTATTACTATAGGCATTTGCATCAGAAGTTACAGAGACTCACTCAGGGGACTAGGAGTGTAGAGGAGTACTTCAAAGAGATGAAAATTTTGATGATTCGGGCTTTCGTAAAGGAGGATAGAGAGGCTACCATGGCCAGATTTTAAAATGGGCTGAATAGGGAGATAGCCAATGTGGTTGAGTTGCAACATTACGTTGAGCTTGAGGAGATGGTTCAGAAGGCAGTAAAAGTGGAGCAACAGTTCAAAAAGAGGGGTAGTTCTTGTTTTGCGTCTGATTTGTGGAGGGCGAGTGCACCGAAAGAAGTTGAAAAGATGTTAGTTTTCGTTGAGCCAATGAGTAAAGTTGCACCTACACTAGCTAGGGAGCGGGGTAAGGGTGATCCTCCTATTGTTGCTAGAAATCAGGACATAGCTTGTTTTAAGTGTGAGGGAAGAGGTCATATAGCCAGTCAGCGTCCGAATCGAAGGGTGGTGGTTACACTTGCTAGTGAGGATATTGTGATGGAGGAGGAGGAGGATATTGATGACATGACTCCTTTGGAGGACCGTTTGGATTTTGAGGAGGTGCTGGATGCTCTTAATTTGGTTTCAAAGAAGGTGTTGACTACTAGTGTTGTTATTGAGGAAGCGGGACAACATGAGGATTTATTTTATACTAGGTGCTATGTGGGGGATAAGGTGTGCAGTCTCATTGTTGATAGTGGGAGTTGCACGAATGTGGCGAGCACTGTCTTGGTGGAAAAATTAGGATTGACTACTTAGCCCATCCTCGACCGTATAAGTTGCGATGGTTCGATGATCGGGGTGAGTTGAAAATGACTAAGAAAGTGAATGTGCCGTTCAGGATTGGGAGGTACGAAGATGAAGTGATGTGTGATGTAGCGCCTATGCATGCAGGGCACTTGTTGTTTGGGAGGCCATGGCAGTTTGATTGACATGTTTCTCATGAGGGGCATTCCAATAAGTTCTCATTTGTATTTCATCAGCGTTCGATTATTCTTCGTCCTTTGTCGCCAGCACAAGTTCGTGAGAATCAGTTGTGGCTGCAAAGGGGGAGTGAAAAGAAAAGATTGGGAGAAAAAGAAAAAGAGCAAGGAACCGAGGCAAAAATGAGTGAAAAGATAATTATTAGCTCGGTCAGTGTAGAAAAATAAGAGGGAAGTAAAAAGAAAAAAAATGAGGAGATGAAAAAGCCGATGATGTGAGGAAGGTTTTATTTTCTAACGTGCTTAACCCTGTTTCTTTTGGCTTTGATGTGCTTTCCTCGTAGGTATTTGAGCTTGGCAGTTTCACTATGGCTTAGGAACCTTTTGGTTAGTATCTTGATGTGGTTGGTAAGGATTTTATTCGTTCTGATTTTATTGATGGTGCCTTGGTAAGTTATTGATGCTCTAAGTCTGAGTTGGTTAGCTCACATGAGGTGTGGCATGCATTTTTCTACTTTGTTTCATTTTTACTGCATCTTGTCGAGTATGATTTTATTGTGAAGCCTCCATTAAATTTTTGTGTGGGTTCATTTTCGGATAATGGAATGCTAATTGAGTATTTGGATCACCGTGGCTTGCAATGGACTTTCATGATCGCAATACACGTGTTACTTCATTTGTTTGGGAAGGTGTGTCGTTAATTCCGTCTGCAACCGTTATTTTAGAACGCAATCTTTTCAAGTGTCTCATTAGTCAGTTTTGTTATGTTGATATCGTCACATAGTGCGTCCATTTTTGCATTGCATTATTAGGTGTTTGATCATGGATCATTGCATATAATATTCTGATGTCATTTACTCGATCATATTTTATTGTCATTGGATTGCGATGTCTACGTTGTACTCCTTTCGATATTGATTTGTGTCTATGTTTTGCAGAAATTGTCCTGCATTTGAGGACAAATGCCTTTCAAGAGGAGGGGGATGACGTGATCCTGGTCGGCTCAAGCATACTCGGGAGCGGTCCGGTTTGAGTGGCAATTGGTTCGTGGTCTCGTGTTCGGGTTTGGCTCATTCTAAACATGCTCGTGAAGGTTCGTGGTGCTCGGACCGATCTTGGAAATGCTTTGGTGCACTACAAAAAAAACTAGTATTAACGACAAATGTTTAACGACAATATAAGAATTTCAGGTAAAAAACAAAGTATTAATGACAAATTATATAAAAGTGTTGTTATTAAATAAATTTTAACGACAACTAATAGAATCTTTCGTGAATAATATTCATATTTTGTCGTTAAAAATAATCTTTGCAAAATTGAAGAAAAAAAAATGGTGGGTACATACTTTCCCTCCAAAATGTTTTTGCCAAAAAAACTTTTTGAAGGAAAAAAAAGAAAATACTGCTTCGTTTTGATAAAAAAAAAAAAGAAAAAATAAGAAAAAGAAAATAATTTGTAATAACCCGACAAAAAATGTCCTAATATTTTTTGGAGAAACTAAATTAGCCAAGTAGCATTATGTTTATCTTAAATCTAATTACACTACAAAAAAACAGGACAATTACCACGAGAATTAATACAATCACTACAAAAAAAATGACTTTTAGTGTCGAAAATGTTAATGTGTGTCATATTTATCGTCACTATTATATATGTTTTTGTGTCAGTTTTTAAATTTTGTACTAAAACTTTTCTACCTCATATACCTGATTTAAAATCGTGAAAATAGTGACATTTTTTGTTTAATCTGACACTAAAAATATATTAGTGTTACACACTATCCAGTCAAAATTTTAAAAAAAACTTTGCGATAACTTGCGGGAATCTTCCCGCTTTTGCAAAAGAAATTCCCCAAAACTATTTTTCTAATAAAATACTTGATATCTACCCACTTGAAACCCTAATATTCACCCCCTCCCACTGATCTCTCTCTCCCACGGATCTCTCTCTCAGATCTCTCTCTCGTGTCTTCATCGACCAGCAAGCACGAGGCTCCGGCGACAGCGTGACACGGACCGACGGCTACGTGAGATAAGTCAGCGACGGCGACTAAGCTGGAGGTTGAGAGGTGCACAAGGCTACGGCACCCGCCGAAGAAGGAACCGTGCGAACAGAAATCGTCGACGACAACAGCAACTCCGACAAGACCCGGTGTTTGAAGCACGAATCGAACTTGGGTAAGGAGTAAATCAACCACCTTTTCCTTCCTTAAGCCCGCAAATTTAAGCCCTCAACTAATCAGGGCTGGTATGCTTGTATTTGACCCTTTAAGCCCTCAAATTTGTCTCATATACTCTGATTTCGCTTGGACCATTGTGGATTTGGGGTGTTTTGCGGTGAATTTGGCCACCGTGTTGGTTGGTGTGCGTATGCAGGGCCGCGTGGTTTCCTGGGCTATCGACGAAAGTGAGGGGGTGTGCCTATCGACGACATTGTAGCTTTGGTTGAGTCAAGGGCTATCGACGACGTAATTCTCGGAGAATCTACAATGAGGTGTGGCTGATGTGATGCATGGGTTCTGCTCTCCTCCCAACATTTGCAGATCTCTTTTTCATTTCAAATTAAGTTGGAGTTTCTCTTCCTGCTTTCTGTTTCTAGGATGTTTATGATGAGCTGATGAAGTTGCTGCCTATTGCGGAGTACCATCTGTTAGCGACCATCTCTTTTGATATCAATATTGAACTCCCATATGGGCCACTTGTTGCTGCTCTCAAGAAATTGAATATTGCCCATGGAGATGTTCTACAAGTGGCATGGAATTTTGTCAATGATTGGTAATTAAAAAGAAGCAGCATCATCTATTTTTGTTGACTCAACCTCTATAGTATTCAAATTGGTGTTATGCATCCTTTGCTTTGCTCCTCTTTTTCTCCTCCCAGGAATCTAACTAACTAATACCATGTTCCACAGGTGTTGCACACCACTATTCCTGATTTATCAACCTCATTATGTAGCAGCTGCTTCATTGTTCTTTGTTGCACAGTGGCTTAATCTTAGCCTGCCATCATCAAGAGAAAAGCCTTGGTGGCTAGAGTTTGAGGTATCGCCAAAGCGGTTACAAGGTTTGTTATCATATACTATACACTTTGCATCGATGATCATTTCTTGTTCTGTTGCTGTATTTGCATCAGGGTCTCCTTTTTCAGTATGATATGATACAGAGGACTGACTAGTTTTTGCATGATATCTCCACAAGAATGAGAACTCTCTATCTAAATTTGTTCAGTTGATTAATTCCTAATAGTTTTTGTAAGATGAGGAGTTTCTATATTTCCAACTATCCATAATTTCGACCAGTAATTCTTTATCCGCGTACCGAATTCCCCATAGAATTTGGTCACGAAATCCCCTTTTGTGTGTGGCTTCTGTGAGCCTAGAAGAACTGCTTTGACCAGTACGGTTTAGTGCATTGATTTTTGGTTTTTTCTCTAAATTAACAATCATTTTGTCCTTCATATCTGTGTAGGGATTATCAAGCTACTTGGTGGGTGTTTTGAATACGAAAAGGTTGACATTCCTTTAACGACACCTTCCGCGACTGAATTCAAACGTGAAATGCGTAGTAGCTCAAAGTCATGCATTTCTACTTCCGATCACATGGACAGAGTTGATGTAACAGGGGAAAGATGGCACGATCCTTTGCTTATCAAGTCCAGTCAAAACCCGGCGGCAAATGTTCCTTACCTTGATCAGCATGGATCAAAATTTCAGTCAAGCAACCGTCGTAGCTCAAAGGACATTATGGATCATAGCGTAGTAGAGAATGCTTCTCAGACGAAGAAAGGTTGTTATTGTGATCCTCCTGATCATTCAATATATGATGATGCACTTGCAAATATTGATGTGGAGCGTATACGAGAGACACTCAAGAGGCGAAGGTGTGAAAAAGCTTCAAACAAGGACGTTGAGAATGAGGCTCTTGGTGAAGACTGGATAGAGAGAGAGCTCGAGAGAGGAGTGGAGCAAGAATATGGCGCGAAGAGAAGAACAGTAAGTGAATGATAGACTCATGTTTTGTTATACATGATCAGGTCTGTTTATTCGGTGCTTGGAAGTATTTTTTGTAATATATTTAAAACTTCAAAAATAATTGTCTCAACAATCGGCCTTTTACCATGTACATGGCTTGCTTATCAGAAGTAACTGGTGAGACGATGCCCCAACTATGAGGGAAGAAAAAATAAACTCTTGCAAACTATGCTGCTACTTTCTCTATTTAAAGGAGATTTTAATTCTATGGAGTGACTGGTTTTGGGCTCTGTTGACTGTAGAGAGGGTTAGAGGCGATTGGGGGTTTCGTCAAATCGTGAAACTATCGCGGAACGCACCAGACCACACGGGATTGACCATTTAATGATTTTTTTTTTTAATAGTTTGGTTTCTACTTTTGAAAACTGTTTGGTTTGGTCTCGAAATTTTGAAACTGAACCTGAAATTGAATCGAGTCATTTAAACTATTGAATTGTTTAAAAAAATAAAATGATTATATATATTTATATGGGAGTGCTATTAAGGCAAAAACTGAGATAAAAATAATGACAAAAAAATGTAGATGTGATCGATATAACAGAAAAGAAGATCCAGCGGCTGCAGTTTATTGTTACTGTTTTTGTCTCAGTTTTTATTCCAATAGTTTGCTAGATATTTATATATACTATGGGTTGCACGTGTCTTTTACACTTACCCCTAACTCATAAAATAATAAAAAAATATAAAAATGAAAAAAATCATAAAATAGTAAAAAATTTAAATTTATATTAATATTATTCATGTTTGGATTGTTTCAAATGACAAAAAAAAATTAAATATAATACAGCATAACATTTATTAGTATTATGAAAAAAATTTAAAATAAAAAAATTATAATCCATGTTCACTCACACTCTTTCCCCTTTGTCCAATCTACTTTTTTCACTCTTATTCTTCCTTTCTCTCTCTGTCATGTAGGACAAATTTATCATGTAGGATAAAAATTCAAACATCATTTACAACTGAAACCATATATATATATATAGTTATATACAGTTATAACATTGTTTTTCAGCAGCTGATAGTTTATAACTAATTTTTAACTTTTAGATCTATTATACTACTATATTAGTTAAATCTAATGGCTGATACTCAATCATAAATTTAAAGCCTAAAATCTAATTTTGATTCAGTCTCACACTTGACTAATTCACTCTTTACTCAATAGTCTTCTCCTTTACTCACTCCTCAACTCAACTCTTCTTCTTTTTATTTCTCATAAGTCATAACCCCAAATCCTCTTTCCCTATCTTTAAATCGTTCAAATTTCAAATTGGACCAAATCATTATTTGATGGTCCAGTTTGAATGATTTGAAAGTTTGAACGGTCTAAGTCGATCTAAAAAATAAAAAACCTAAAAATATATATTTGATTTTGGAATTTTTTACAAACCGAATCGTGCCTTGTGCATCCCCAGAGGAGATGAGCCTGAGCACGACAGTATCGTCCAGGGCGTCGTATTGGATATTTATTTTTTATGGACAATGTGTTGTTTATTTGCTGAAGTGATCGAGAACTGACAAAAGTCAGTAATATGCGGTTGAGACTTCGTCCATTTTTTGATCTTTTCCCAGTGGTCTGTTATACCCCTCTGTTAAAATTGTTATTCTCAAGTTGAATAATACTGAGAACATAAACTAAATATAAATTGATCGATGTTCCATTTAAGCTATCTTCAATGCACCATTTAAATCATAATAATAAAATTATTAGCGTGTTGATCAATGAGTTTTTGTTTTAGTTTCAGTAATTTTTTCAGCGGCAATCAGTTTTCATGGTTATTTAACTTATTTTCCTTTTCTATTAAAATAATTTTTTTAATAAATATATATGATGTACCCCTTTTACATAATAACTCGTTTAAAAGTTAAAGATATCTTAACAACTCAATTATATAATAATACACATCAATCTATAAAATCAACAACTACTAACACATCTAAAAATCAATAAAATAATATTTTAATTTGTCTCTACTAACATCTGCAAACAACTGAATTTAAAAGCTTTTGGATGTTTTTGCTAAACAAATTTATTGATTATTTCCATTTATAATTTTTATTATTTAGCGGATGAAAAAAAACTAAGAATTAAATTAAATAGAAATTCAAACTGATGAAAAAATTACTATTTTTCATTTTAAACTTTGGTAACAAAAAAAAAAAAAAACAACACTGGAGAATCCTCTATCTCACTTTTATTTTTTTTAATAACTGTTGTTCATACAATATAATTTTTATGTGTTTTCTTTTTTCCTACTCCATTGCTGAGGTGTGTTTCTTAAGTTGCATCCAATTTTTCTAACTTTGTTAGCAATCCCATGAAAAAATTACTTACCAGCATATACAGTGATCATTTTTCTTTGAAGTTTTCATTTTTTTAATTGAGCAGATGTAACTGACCAACGGTTTGGGTCCTTCTTCCCCACTTGCACGTGAAAAGGATGAGAAGAGGGGCCCAGGGAGGAAATTTCTCTCCCCCCCCAGAAAGAGTAAGGGCATAATTGTCATTTGATCCGCACTTGATCTTCGTTTAGTATCTCTCTCCCCCCAGCCTCCCCTGGCCTCTCTTATTCTCTCTGGAGAGGAATTTCTCTCTCTCTCTTATCCTGTCCCGATATACATATCTTCTCCCAGGCTCCCAGCTCGTCCCTCTCCCCTTTGATGTCGTGATGCTCCACTGCTGCCATTACTAAAATGGCTGCCTCGGCTTCCTTCAACTCCAACCTCTCTTCTCTCTCTTAGATCCATCAGCAGCAGCAGCAGCAGCAGCTAGAAAAATTATTTCTACCTCTCACACCTCTTCGATTTCGTTCGCAAAATTCGCATCTGCAGTGTTTAAGCATTCAGGTAATCATCGCTGAGCTATCGATTGCAATTCTAGGTTTGATTCACTTTTCTAGCTGAAATTTTGCTGTTTCCTGTTTTGTTTTATTGATTCTTCTGTTACTGCTTTGCGATCTGATGAAGTTGTGATACTGATTTGATTCCCTTCTGCCATAGAAAAAAAAAAGTCGATTGAATTTTGAGGCATGGTTTTCCTGATTTTGAGATCATGAGATTCAATTCGTGAAGAAAAAGATGAGCTGTGTCGATGGTGTTTCTGCGGGTACCTATTGTTTGGTTGAGATCACGAGCGTACATTCCGGGAGTGTAGAGTGAACGGATATGAGAACCAAGGGGGAGGGGTGTGAGATTTGTTGTTCCTTTACTTTCTTGTGACCGTAGATGAGGAGATTTTGTGGTTCTTCTGCGTTGGATTCGTTAAAACAAGGAACCAAGTGAGGTGAGGTGATCGACTAACTCACTCGTAAGTTTTTAGGGAAATGTGGTGGAATGATGCTAGATCATCAATTAGATATGATGAATCGAGTTTCTGGGACATTTTAGTTATATATTTGAATTTGTAGACAATGATCGCAGCCGTAGATCATTGTTTTTTGGTGGTAAATGGTTATAATACATCACTGCTGTTTTAATAGGATTTATTAACATACTTTTCTCGGTCTTGATGCTAACGGTCTAATTGTTGGCTAGGGGGGTGGCGGGAACTGGTAGCGCGGGGAACTTGTTTGTATGGCCTCATTTAAGTTTGATTTCAGCATACTGATCTCTGCCACGTGGAAGAAATCAATGCCCCCGAGTAATACCAAAATGTGCTGTAGACAATCAAGCTCTGATACGCTTTTGTTTTGTACTTTACGTAGAAAACACGAAAGATGGGAACCTTGCAAGGGACCGTTATTTTTCCTACCGTTCGTGCTAAAGAAGTCAGTGTTCATAGAATGATGGTGACTGATCGTTTTCCGAAGGCTGAGACATGGAGAAGTGGATTCCAAGGTTTCAAGTTTTCCCATGTCCCAAAAATCAGTGTGGGCATTCTAAATCGAGAAGGTCATGCCCTAAGGCATATGACGGTGTGTGGTACTTATAGCTCTTCAAATGGTAATGGCAGCATGGCTGAAAACATTAATGAGAGTGACGGGGATTATATCAACTCCAGTGTGGTCGATGCAGGTAAAGTTCCCACTTAATGGTAATGGCACACCTCCCCCCTACCTCCGCACTAGTTGGGGAGCGCTTGTGCATTGGGGAATGCCCCTTTTTTCAGTGTGGTCGAAGTAGGTAAAGTTCCCATTTACTCTTGAAGCCTTGAAATTGGGTGGACACCTGGGCGTTCATGCCTATCTTCCATGTAAATGTCCTAATGCTCCATCATGTTGCTTGTTTTACTAATTATTACATGTATAACCCTGACCTGCATTGCTGCTTATGCATTACGATAAACTCTGAACAGTTGGCTGAAGTTATGAGTTTAGTTTGTTGCTTTTTATAGCCTATAAGTTAAGATAGTTTTGTGCAAGTCTACACTTTAAATGTGGTGACAGAATGCGTATGTCTATTTATTTAAGGTGTGAATATCCAATTACCAAGCTAGATCGTTTGACTCAACACTCCTATCTTTTTACACTCTTGGCACAAGAACTTTCTCGTAGTCGGGGACAGTTTCTTTGTCCTAATCTCTTGGAACTCCGACGCTAGAATGACGGCAAACTATTGCTTCACTGTGATTGCACTCGTCACTCGTGCATGCATGGTAGGCTGTGTTAGGGCTTAAAACTCCCCCTTTTGACCAGATGGCAAAAATTTCAATGCTCTTTTACTAGTGTGCTGCGTGTGTGGGATCACATGAGCAGGCTTTCCTGTGCTTATAATGACAATTATATCTTGTATTTAATGAAAGATGGCCCTTTTTCTCAAAAATGCTCATTTTGAGTGGATGCTCGACTTGATCGGGAATGTGTTAAATTGTGCATGCACTTTCAGGGAAACAAGATGACCAAAACGGGAATTAGTCTACTAGAAATACATTTTTTTGCTCTTTTGCAAATAATTCAAAACATAGGCTAATTTGCAGACAACCGTGCACTAGTTACTTTTTTTTTCCCCTCTTTGGCAAAGTAAAGAACTATGTTCCACTCTCTCAATCTGCATTTTTTGTTCGTAAAAAGTGAGAAGGTTAGTGGGTAACCACTACTTGGAAAATTATAGCTGCACTCAAGGTGGTCTCAAACTTGTGCATCCAGGTAAAAGAATACTCTCATCAATATCAACCTGCCATCAAAAGATCCTGCTCAAATTTCTATCTTTTGCAACATATAAGACTTAATAGAAAATCAGGTGCAAACACTTATAGGAACTATCACCATCCTGTTGTCCCATGTCCCTGGCTCCATTTTTGATGAGCTCAAAGCTCATTTCCTTCTGCTTTCATGTAGTATTTAGAAGGATGCATACTATAGTTGTCTTTCTACTCTTTTAAAGCTATTCACATGCATGTCTTAGATCTTGTATCTCTTATTCTTTCAAGATTGTCCGATTCCATAGCCTGCTCTTATATTCTGGTTTTTCCTATGCTTGTTATGTGCATTAGTTGCTTTGAGTTTTTTTTTATATCCTCCAGCTTATCGTTCATTTCACATTTTTAGTGGAGGTGAAGAGTGGTTCAGATGGTCTCACAGTTAAGATGAGTGATGGCAGATCTCTGAAATGTGTCCACAACAACCCTCAAGGTGGGCATATGCCAGAATATGCTCCACATCCTGCAATTGTGCTAAAGATCGAAGATGGAACTGGGCTTCTTTTTCCCATAATTGTTTGTATGTTATGCTTTTCTACCTGTAAATGCTTGCCTTGCTGTTGGGAAAATCTGTACACATCCTTAACTTTACTTGTTATTCCTTGCAGTGGAGATGCCAAGTGTGCTTCTTATGGCGGCTATTCACAACGTGCATAGTGTAAGACACTTTCCATTCTCATTTCAGAAGTTTTGGTCATTTTTTCTGTTTTTGTTGTAGTTCGTTCATCCAGCGTAAAATGGAAAGCATGTAAACTTGACTAATCATGTTTCACAGGCTAGGCCGACCATGTACGAGGTTGTGAAAGAGATAATTGAGAGGATGGGATATGAGGTAAGTTCGTGATTGTGTGCTCTGGAAATTAGATAGGTGAGTCTGTATGTGTATAATGTTGCAGAAAAGGTTATTATTTATTTGATGATATGTTACTCTTTTTCGTGCAGGTCAAACTTGTCCGTATAACTAGAAGAGTGCATGAGGCATATTTTGCTCAGTTATATCTCTCGAAGGCATGTAGAATGTGCTCTTAGCAATTTTGCTTTTTGAATTTCTGCAGTTAACCTTCATGTATGCTGCTTATTTTATTTATTGAACTTCCTTTTTTTTGTGTGTGGTGTTACAGGTAGATAATGAAGCAGACTCTATCAGCTTTGACCTTCGACCTTCGGATGCCATTAACATTGCAGTAAGATGCAAGGTATCAGTGCTGGCAGAATGTGCTCTTCAAAAAATTATGTGCATGATGTCCCCTCAATATTGTCATTCTTGGTATTAAGCTGGATTATCAGGAATTGATGTAACAGATTTCTACTAACCACTTCAAATTTCTATTGCTCATCTTTCTGTTCTTTGTTCTTTTTTCCGTTGGGGGTTAGCAAAACTGATTGAAATAAGTGAAAGAAGTTAATGCACGAACTTAGCACAAACAAGGTTGTAAGAACTCTCTTGCCACTTCCCAACCGTTTTTCAAGGTAACAGGCTAACAGCAACATCAGGGGCCTTTACAAGCATCAAAAGAACTAGCTTTCATTCCTTTGTAACACTTCGAACCTTTATGCCTTCCACATTGTTGTGGCATATCCAGTATGTGTTTCTTTAGCCAATCGATCTTCCCATGCCAACTGGTTGGTATGCGTCGCTTTGCCCTCAATTTCGGCATCAAGTTCTCTAATTCATAGAAAGGCCACTCTAAGTACCCTAATCCAGAGAAAGGACACCTACAGTTCTTTTGAGTGTTTCAATCCTCTCCAAGCAAAATTCTCAGAGATAAGACCTATTAGCACTTCCTTTTTTGACTAGTCTTTTAGAATTTCAAAAAATGAAGACATGCTTGGGAGTCGCAGTTTGGAACTGTGACTTCCGTTCTAGCGTGTCATTGGCATTTGGCAGTTACGAGTTTTGTGGTTCAGCTACAGCAGGTTCATCGGGTGCCCGTATGGCCTTGGACAGGCGCCAGATAGCTTGCCTATTTTTTGGCCAAAGCTTCTGTTTTTGTCGAGCGTTAGAGAATGACTTGTTGGGCGCCCGACGGTGATAAGTCAGGCGCCCGACAGGCATGGTTCGGGCGCTAATGACGGAGCATTTTCTCGTCGACTTTTAAGTCGCCCGTTAGGCGCCCAAAAGGCCAGTGTCAAGCGCCCGTCGGGGCTGCGACCACTTGATTAAAAAGGCCGTTTTGTTATCTTTTGCATGGGGCTTCTTTTGTGCTTTCCTTCAAGACCTAGAGAAGACCAGAGTGAAGAGTTTTGAAGCATCCAGAGGCACAGGGATTGTCCAAAATTGAGATTGGAGTTCGTTTGGAGCGATTCTGTCGGCTTCGGTTTGTGGTTCTCCATCTCGGTTAGGGTTTCTTCCATTTGTATCGCTAGGTTTTGTGTCGGCCTTGTCAAAGGTCCGACTTTTGTCTTTGTTAGCGATCTTTGGTTGAATTCTCTTTGTATTCGCTCAGTTATTAGTGAATTGATTCTCTGCTATCGTTATTATTCTGTTTTGTGCCTGTTTACCCTATTTTGTGATCTTGGGATTTTCTGTCCCCTTTGCCTTTTGTGTTCCGCGCGGTGGCGTTACATTCGTGTGGCGCTTCGGTCTCGTAGTCCGTTTGGGACCAGAGTTACAACAAGTGATACAAAAGCGTGCTGCATTTATTGAGATGAATTCTGTTTTGGTGAAGGAAGGTTGTGCTGGGCGATTGTCCTTGCTGCTACGGTTGACAAAACCGCTGCAACATTTATTACTATGGATCAACAGACGTTAGTCACTATAGACCTTGTTCTGTCCAATGATGTACTGAGGCGCGTGCAGGATGAGGAGACAAGAAAGTTGTTGTAGAAGAAGTTAGAAGAGACTTATATGGATAAGTCTATTTATAACAAGATGCATCTGTTGATGCAATTATTCAAGGTAGAGATAAAACAGGGTGAGTCTGCTCAGGCTTATGTTGATAGGTTCAACCATGCTGTGAGGAATCTGACTAACACGAGTTTTCAGCTTGATGATGAGATGAAGGTTGCTCTATTGTTGGCCCGATTGGCTCTTGGTTTGGGATCAGATTTTACATAATATGTAGACTGCCGATTATAAGATTTTGGAGTAGTTGATCTCTCGGGATATTGTAAAGAAAACCATTGAGGAAGATTTCTCGTCATAGTCTGGTGATCAAGGTCTCTTTGTATGTGGTAGGCAGATGAGTGATGGTCACAGTGGTCGTGGAAAGAGTAGGGAAAAGAGCAAGAGGCGCTCTGTCTCTAAGAATCGTGATATGTGCAAAGTGCAGTGCTATTATTGCGAAAACTTTGGGCATATGCAGTGTCCGAAGTTGGGTGAGAAAAAGAATGGCAAGGGAAAGACTCCGGATGACAAGAATGACAAGCAAGGTAATGTGGCTATTGTTGAAGGTTCTGTTGGTAATGCTGATAGTGATGTTAACTTGATGATTGCTACTCAGAGTTCAGATGTTATTCAGTGCAGAGTGGGTTTTGCCACTCCTAGCATCGGTGCGGATGCTATTGACTTTAGGACCAGATGAATTCTTGACTCGGGGTATTAATTTCACATGACTTCTCATAGGGAGTGGTTCCGATCTTATAGAGCCATTTCAGATGGATTTTCCGTTTTCATGGGAAATGACTCGTGTAAGGTGGTTGGTGTGGGAACAGTTCGAGTGAAGATGTATGATGGTGTTGTAACGCCTCGAGCACACTGCCTAGGCTCCACTACCTGCTTGGATCCGGGTACAAAGCTTACTACAATCTGATATGGCGACTGGCTACTCACACCCGTATTTGGATAGCACTTCCCAGAAGGTCACCCATCCTAGGACTACTTCAGTCCCAACACGCTTAATTG
>JAOWBR010001695.1:0-17019 GCA_028571145.1 Dionaea muscipula
AAAAAATAAACATAAAACTCTAAATATTAATATTAATATTAATATTAATATTATATATAATTAACAAAGCATGAAGATTTTGAATTGTACATACAAATCTTCTCATACATATTTTTTGTTATAATGAGAGGTTAATACCTCACATATCTTTGTCGCCCACAAATAATATTTTATGAGAGTTTTACACCTCACATCTGATATAATATTATATATTTTGTGATAACTTATGTAATTAAAAACATTAATCAAATACACAACTGAACCAATCAAACTTCTTCTGGTGTTAGAATCTGGTTTATTTTTATATATCCAAAATATTTTATAACGAAGATGCATATTTCGTTAAATGCAAAGCAAATTGACATGTACGAGAAGTTCATAAAATTTAGTCTGGACAAGTAGATCGTAGACAAATGAAGCTTAACTAAAAATAAAACAAATTTGTGATTCTTACTGTTTTGATATTATTATGGGCACAAAGCCAAAGGTCAAACAGAAAATAAATCAGGGGCAACTTTGTCAAACAATAGGATCTCGATCTTGCTTTAAACGCACGCGATACGGTTCACTCGCGCGCGTGGTGCAACCGAGTACTCATATAAAACCACCCTTGAAACTGGCGGGAATTTCACTCCCGTTAGCCCGCCCTTTCCGTCCTTCCCTTTCCCCTCGACCTCGAGCACTCACTTGCAGACATGAACAACGGCGGCGGAAAGAAGCGGCCGGCGGCTCAGCAGCCTCCCTCGGCGGCCCCACAGAAGCTCCAAGCGGCTATGGAAGAGGAGGAATTTGACGAGGATGTGTTCTTAGAGGAAACCCTAATCGACGGTTACGCCGAAGATTCCGAAGTCCTCCGCGACATCGAGGAGCGCCAATCCTTCACCTCTCGCCTCGCCAAGTGGGCTCGCCCTCCGCTCTCTCAAGGACACACATCTCAGTCACAAAGCATCGGTATTCCTTTTGTGCCATAGAAATTTCTGCCTTTTTTTTGGGGGAATTTGATTTAATGTACTTTGTTTGGGTCTTTTGTTAGGGTTTTTTTGATTCTGGTTTTACAGTGTTTCAGCAATTGGAGATTGATTATGTGGTTGGGGAGAGCCACAAAGAGCTTTTGCCTAATAGAAGTGGACCTGCTGCAATTATTCGAATCTTTGGTGTCACACGAGAAGGTCATTTTCTTATCACTTTTTTTCTTGGTCTTGGCGCTTAATCGCGACTTGAGTTGCATAATAATGATTCAAAGGTTATTCATCTCCCACCTTTTGGTTTGTTCCCTTAGATGATTATTGGTCAAAGAACTGAGCGTTTGAAAATTTTGACTGCTTTTGGTTTTAATTCTATTTACTTATCAGGGCTAGTGGTGTTTAGCACATTCGTTTGCTGATTATCCCCAGCAATAAAATGCTTAGCACCACGCCATCACGAATTAAATTGCCATTTTTGCCTCTTCCAAGAACGACATCTTTCTCTGAACTAGTGCACCTGACAAATGTCTACTATGTGTTAGGCCATAGTGTTTGCTGCCATGTCCACGGATTTGAGCCGTACTTCTACATCAGCTGCCCTTCATGGATGGGGGCCGATGATATACCTCATTTTCAACAAATTCTCGAGGTGACTATTTTCACATTGTTTCTTTTTTGTGATTTGTCCATGTCATGGTCTCCCTCCTTACATCTTGCTGGAACAAAGAAACGAAGGAAGACAAGTACTGGTTGACATGTTACATGTGTATGCATACTCGTTTAGCCCCTTAGATGTAAGCTATGAACTAGTCTATCTTCTTGTGGTATTGCAGCGGAAGATGAAGGAGTCTAACAGGAATAATCAGGTTTCCCAGTGCATACGGCGCATTGAATTGGTGCAGAAGAGGAGCATTATGTATTATCAGCAGCAGAATTCTTTCCCGTTCCTTAAAATTGTCGTTACATTGCCTACAATGGTTGCTACTTGTCGTGGTAATTCTTCACATTGCTTAACAGCACTGTATGGCTCCCTAGTCAGACAATACAAGGGAAGGGAAAATGTGGTGGACACTAGAGACATGCAGGTCATATGTTGGATCACTGGAGACTCTCTGGAGTCTACCATTCCAGCCTACATTTCACATATTGTTTTAGCTGAAAAGTTCTGAATATTCTTGTAACTTGTCTTCTTTGATTTATGTGCATATTATTTGAATATGGGACTGAAAGGTAGATCTTTCTGAAACTTGGTAGGTATCTTGGACAGAGGTATACAAATAGATGGTCTCGGCGTGCAAAATTTCTTAACATATGAAAGCAATGTGCTCTTTGCACTTCGGTTCATGATTGATTGCAACGTTGTTGGTGGAAATTGGATTGAAGCTCCTGCTGGAAAATATAAGAAGACAGTCAAGAATCTATCATATTGCCAGTTGGAATTTGATTGCTTGTATCCACATTTACCATAATTTATCTCTGCATCCTGTTGGTTTAAAAACCATAGAGAAAGGATTATGTCTCTTTTCCTCCTGAAAGATTAATTGATAAGCAAAATTTGTTAATACATTTTCGTATCTTGCATGAATTTTACTCTTCCCCCCCCTTGTATATCGCTTCTATTTGTTGAGGATTATCCACTTATGTTATTTCCATAACATTATTAGATATACATACTTGATTAGCCACATTCCAGAGGGGGAGTTCTCCAAAATGGCTCCTTTCCGCATTCTAAGTTTTGACATTGAGTGTGCTGGTCGAAAAGGTCTTTTTCCTGAGCCTACACATGATCCTGTTATCCAGGTTCCACTTCTCTTTTACATCCTCAATCTTTTGCCTACACATGATCCTGTTATCCAGCATCCACTTCTCTTTTACATCCTCAATCTCTTGCCTTGAAAAGCAGTAACAACATTACTCTGCAATGTGCTTACTGCGAATTGCTGCTTCCTTGCTTGATAAAATGCTTTCTAATGTGAAAGTTTCCTTCTCATTGTTAGGTGGCTAATCTGGTGACACTACAAGGAGAAGATCAGCCATTTGTCCGGAATATCATGACCCTTAAGTCATGCTCTCCCATAGTCGGTGTTGACGTAATGTCATTTGATACTGAAAGAGAAGTCTTGCTAGCTTGGAGGGTAAACTTCTGTCTTAAGAAAAGTGTTTGGTTGTATTCCTTTCTTAGAACGTATTGCTTGATCCAATAACAGGAACAGGTTCCATTCTTTCTGTTAAGCTATATTTATTTTGTATATGTGCAATAAATGGTATACCCTCATTCTGGTGATTTTCTTCCGTCCGAGTGATTTTAAAGATCTTTGTTTTTTCTCCATTGATGATATTGATGGTGAAGATAGTCACTTGATTTCTAATTTAGGTTGATGCCACTGTTCATTACTATGAAAGAGTAACAAAAGAATTTCAAGAAACAAAAGAGGAGAGATAAAAGTAGGATTTATTATTGATGCAAAATTCTATTGAAATCTAATCACAAGTAGATTATATATAGGTTAGGATACCCGAAAAGATTGTTCTATCTTTAATAATGGTAAAATAGGATAACTTATCTTAAGATAATATCTATTTTAACATCCCTCAAACTCACGATGCAATAACTACCAGCATCAAGAGTTTGTGGACAAAAAACAAAAAGGGAAATAGAATGTGACTTTACTGTAAAACTACAGGTTTCAACACCAACCTGAAGTCGATCTCGCAGATGATCCCGTAGTCAAAATTTGCACCGGCATGCTCATGGCCACAGTAGACAACCCTATTTCGTTAACAAGGAGCATAATTGCCTTACTCATTGGCTCTTCTCTTCCACCTTTCTTTCGACGGCTAACAAGGTCCTCACTCTTCAGATGCCAGTGAGGAGGAAGATCTCGCCGTGGCAAGAGCCGTTTTTCATCGGTGCCCAAAGACAAAATTGGGAAGGAGTTTAGAGAACCCACTTTGATACGATGTGAAAATTAGGATTTATTAATGATGCAAAAGTTTATTGAAACTTAAACATAAGTATGCTATATATAAGTTAGAAAACCTGAAAAAAATTATCCTTTCTTTAATAAATGATAAAGCAGGATAACATATCTTAAGATAATTATATCTATCTTAACAATTAACAATTAGTATTGATGTTAGATCACTGTTGTAAATTGCATCTGATATGCGTTGCACCAGGGTATTCAGTAATATTAGCAATGAATATGGCATCTGGTAGATTGATATGTGGTTTGGCTTTTGTAGGTTTTGTTATAAAATAGTTTCTTAAAACTTGAAATTTTCCTTTGTTTGAACTAGAACAATTTTACAACAAACGTCGAAAATTGTCATCATTTGACAGACTATACATGTAAAGAACACTCGGCCAAAATATTTTGATAGTTATATCACTGATCGTAGCTTTGCCGTATGCCCTATAATATATTGGAGGCTCTTTATCTTTCTCTGAGTTGTTTCATTTGGAATCTTCCTTTGCAGAATTTTCTTCGTGAGGTGGATCCCGACATCATTATTGGATATAACATCTGCAACTTTGATTTGCCATATCTTATCCAGGTATACTTTGCCATATAGCATTTGGTCTCTATACTGTTGTTATTTAATTGCTTCTGGAGTGGTTTATCTTTATGGTCTGTGATGATTAAGGAGGGGAGAACTAGGGTGAAATTTTTTGTCATGCATCTGGACTAGAGGAAGTCAGATAATTTTTTTTTTTTCTATTTTTCTCATATAACTTCCTGAGATGTGAATGGAAATTGGTTGTCAGCTCATTAGTTCCATGCTTTTGTGGATTTCAGAGAGCAGAGGCTTTAGGAATTGTGGAATTTCCCATCCTTGGCCGTTTAAGGAGCAGCAGGGTTCGCGTCAAGGACACAACATTTTCTTCCAGGTGATATTTAGAAAGAGGTTTTTCCTTTAAATCAGTTTTTTGTCCTTGCAATTCCTTAACAATAGGCTGAAATGGGCATTACAGTTTGGTAGTGAGCAATGAGCGTTTTAAAGGATGTCCTCCCCTGGACAAAACTCCTCAATTATGTTGTTTGTTGAGGATATAAAGTCCCCTGTTTTGTTGTTCATGGAATTTAGCTCATTTATTATTGCCACAAGTTATGAGAATCTCCTCCTTTCCGTGGCCAGGTTTAGGTAGCACCATGATATTGGGTTCTGGGGAGGCATTATTTGATCTCAGATGCTAAACGGTCACATTGGACCCGGCCCCCTTAATTTGTAGTCAAGCATTTTCTATTTCATTTCTTAGTCCTGTTCTTGATTATTAGTCTCGTCTGGTCCTAGTTATAGAGTTGAAAAAAAGATTGCTACATGCTGGATTTATATGCATTCTAACATCTACTAGTGTTGCAGACAGTATGGAACCAGGGAAAGTAAGGAAGCGGCAATTGATGGGAGAGTTCAATTGGATTTGCTTCAGGTTTCAAGTTTGATCCTTGTTTATGGAATCAATCTGCTTTGCTCATGAGATGAGATATACATTAAATATGTGCCTTATTTTTGCAGGTTATGCAAAGAGAATATAAATTGAGTTCTTATTCCCTAAATTCTGTTTCAGCGCACTTTCTTGGTGAGCAGGTAATCCTAAACTTTCATTTTAAGCACGTTGGTCAGCATGTTTGTTTGTGGTTTTTATTGTGTGGTCATTTACATTAGGTTTGCTTTGATGCATGCTAATATCCCTTTGGATCGTGATTACTCTTCTCCTTGGAATAATCAGTTAGTTTTTATTAGATATAAATACTACTGAAGAACTGAATCAGCATTTCCTTGAGCATATAATCTGCCGAGCAGTGAGCAACAGTAGAGAGTCTATCCAGAAAATGCAGGATTTACTTTCTCACCTGATTCCCTGGTCACCCCATGCACTAACTGAATTTCAAAAAGCTGATACCAAATTATTCCTTAAAATCAGGCTAAACTAGGTTTTGAACAAGGATGCAGCATTTGAGTTCATATAAAAACCATTCCATACTTTGAGGTGAATCATTGTGTTTCTAGATGTTGCTGTTACTCCTACAATTTGTTCCTATTTATCTGTCTGTCTCTCTTCTCTAAGACAAGTCTGTGCTACAGTTTTGGTTGATAAAATTTCATCTGATACAAAAAGCAGAACCAAATCAGAAGTTCATTTTATTTTATTTATTTTTCTGTTTTATCGAATGCCTCTTGTTAGTCTTGCATGTAGATAACCTTGGCGATCCTAAACTTCATTCTGTCTGAAGGTCTGCCATCATTTTCATGATTTTTGCTCCTTTTGGGTGCTAAAAAGCCTAAGGAAGGTAAATTTTTAAGGACTAGCTCTAGCTCCATTGTGCTTTTGAAAATATCTAGTATTAAAACAGATACTGAGTTTACTTCATAAAATTCTCAATGTTATCGTGGCTGAGATCCAATATCAAGGAGTTGCACTTGGTACAATCATTCTTTACGAGGTGCCTGCCTTTTTTTCATATCCTTACTGCTGTCCTGCTTGGCCCATGCTAACTGGTTTTTGTCTTCCTTTGACCGGACAATATGTTCTTTTACTATTAAGGCCATTGTGATTTAGCAGCCATATAAGGTTGGAGATTCTGTCATGCTTAACTTTTTCAAATTTTTCATCTTTCGTTCTCAGGAATACTCCTGACGACTCATTTTTCCCCAGCTATCCTGGTTCTCCTGTTTCCCACATTTTGTTATTCAGTTGCTAATTTGATGATTTACTTGCAGTGAAGCTATGGTACTCATTAGCTTTTAGCCTCTTCTAAGACTTGTTTTCATGATTGTGGAAATGTGATGAACTCTGGCAGTATCACTCTTATGCAGAAAGAAGATGT
Organism: Dionaea muscipula; assembly: GCA_028571145.1. Lineage (NCBI taxonomy): Eukaryota > Viridiplantae > Streptophyta > Magnoliopsida > Caryophyllales > Droseraceae > Dionaea > Dionaea muscipula. Next base: position 6,797 of record JAOWBR010001695.1, read on the forward strand.
CCACCATTCAATAATCTCTGATCTCCAAAATGGAACTGCAGAAACTAGGAGGCGCCTTGCTGTCTACTGTTTGAAGGTTTGCTCTTTTTTTTTTTTGAGGGTATCTGATGCTTTTACTTCACTAGTTCACTTTTTGTCACACTGTCACTTGCTGTTTGATCTCGATTCATTAAATTGTCTCCCTTTGCCCTGTCTGTGAGATATTATCCAGTTGGTTGAACTCATGAATGTGGTTAACCTATTTGATAGAATATGACGAGAAAGCACAAACTGAAGGATGGTTCACCGGTATTATATATAAACTCATAATGGGCCATAGACCACTATAATCAAATTAGCCTAAGGAACTCACAACCTCCCCCTCTCCTAAATTGAAGTATAGATATTAATCATGCACAATTTGTTACAAATAAAACTCAACCCGACTCCCTCCAATAAGTTTAGGAAGGATATCTCCTAACTATTCACTCATCGTACATGATGCAAACTGATATTCCCACACTTCAGTTTTTCTCTTGTTCTTTAACGAAATGATAGTCAATCTCACTATGTTTAGTACATTCATGAAAAATTGGATTATACACAATATAAATAGCAGACCGATTATCACATCACAACTGAGTAGGCCGAAGGATTGGATACCCTCACTCTTCAAGCAACTGACTAATATAGGTAACATTGTCAGTTAAATGTGGAAGAGCATGATACACATACTTAGCATTGGACCCAACAACTCTATAACCAACTGCTTTTACTCTTTCAAGAAACCAGGTTCCCATCAACAAAGACATAATATCCAATAGTAGACCTCCGATAAGAAGCCAGTTCAATCTGTATCAGAAAATCCCTCTATATGTCGATGACCATGATCACAATAAACTCTAGGCATGACATTTTTTAATATACCTGAGAATATGCAAAGCTGTTTCCAGCGAGGAACTGATATATCTCAGACACATAAACTGACTAACCATAGTTATAGAGAAAGAAATACCCGGACGAGTGATGATGAGTTAATTCGACTTACCAACCAACCGTCGATACCTAACGGGATCATCATATACCTTGCCATCCCCCGGGACAAGCTTCACTCCAAGCACCATATGAGTATCATTAGGTGGTCTTGTACTCATCATATTAGTATTCCGGAGAGAAAAATATGCCTCGTTTGCAACGAGCTATCTTAACCCCCAAGAAATGACTTAATGCCCAAAATGTTAGTGTGAAAACGAAGAAAGCCCTTCAGGGAAGTGTTGCCTACACCCTCACTCTCAGTTACAACAATATCATCCATATACACAACAAGGAGAATACAATTAGCACTAAAGTGTTGATAGAATGTCGAGTGATCCTTCGCCGATTATTGGAGACCAAACTCTAGTACTGCAGAATGAAACCACCCAAACTATGCTATGAGAGACTGCTTTAGATCATACCGAGATTTCTTGAGGCGACAAAGACTCCCCCTTAACAAGCCTAGGTGGTTGCTTCGGATACATCTCCTCAGTCAAATCACTATGAAGAAATGTATTTTTAACATTCAACTAAGAAGACGTACCGAAACTATCTTCGCAACAGGATAAAAAGTATCGGTGTAATCAACACCATAAACTTGAGTATAACCCCTGGCCACTAAACTGATCTTAAGCCGAGCAACTGTGTTATCAGGGTTCATTTTCACAACATAAGCCCACTTACACCCGATAGCCGTCTTTCTAGGAGGCAACAGAGCGAGTTCCCATGTTTGGATAAGGATAAAAAATGGGTAAAGAAGGTTGATACATGTATAAGAAAAAGGGCTACTGTGTTATTATTGATACATGTATTGCTCATTATGTTTAGCCTATATGTATAAGAAGGCTGCGTGGGTCTTTCTCGTAGAAGCTTCTGCTACATCAAACCTTCTTCAGAATGGACGATCATAATGGATTAATGGGTGGCTTTTGAAGTTCCATACACGTGCTTATTCTAGCTACCAGAACATTTATTGCTAATGCTTATTGTGAAGAATCTTTTGTCTGGTTAAATGTCTAAAAGATGGTTTTATTATTGGTTAGACAATCTGTTTATTATCTGACTGGTTGTGAATATTGAAGGACAAAAAATGTGAAAATTTTCATGATGCAGTTGGCCAAATAAATGCTATTCAATCCGAAGAAAATGATGTCAACACTTGGAATTTCGTAGATTTTTTTTTCTTTGAACCAGTTGTGTGGAGTATAACTATGTCACATCGTATTGTATGCCTTCATGAAGGAACTGCACGGAAGGTAATTTCTCTTGCTCGTAGTTCTGGTTGGCCTGAGCTTTTTCATTATTTACTTTTCAGGATGCCTACCTTCCTCAGCGGTTATTGGACAAGCTAATGTTTATCTACAACTATGTTGAGATGGCTCGAGTGACGGGTGTCCCTATCTCTTTTCTCCTCTCGAGAGGGCAAAGTATTAAGGTTGATTGTTATGTCATTTTTCCTGTTATATCTTTATCTCAGCCAAAAGGTATGGACTTCCAGTAACATCTGACATTCTCTCCACAGGTCCTTTCTCAACTTCTCAGGAAGGCAAAACAGAAAAATCTCGTTATTCCAAATGTCAAGCATGCAGGATCTGATCAAGGAACATATGAAGGTGCTACTGTAAGTTCCAACTTTAAAACTTCGTGATACTTCTGCTTCAAAATCTTCGCTTCTTTTTGTAAATTAGCCTGACCATGTGCCACGAGCTGTGCTTGTGATTACTGGGTACATGCCTGATGTTTTGTGGATAGATATGGATCCGGTTTGGTATGATATCATTTCCAGAACAAGTGTCTGAATGCTATTAGCTGTAAGCATTTTGATTGATGTCTATTGTTGAATTGTTATCTGTACTATGAACACTCAAGTAGGATGCTTCGCATTTTCCTTCTTGAATCCTTGGTGTAGATTATTTTAATATCCAGGAATTCCCTTTCAGTTAAGAAGAAAGGTCAAAATCAGACAAATTGACCATCAAACTCTCTATTTCTGAGATCTCAACTTCACCACCAAGCTTACATAGATTTCTTTTGACAATAGTTTTAGGTATTAAAGAGCTTGTGTAGTATTTACTGAAAATCTGGTATGTCGGCAGCCACAGTGCATGGAATTTTCTTTTTTTTGCAGTCTTTGACTCTTGACGATTGCAAACTGCAGGTTTTGGAGCCCCGGGCAGGATTCTACGAGAAGCCAATAGCAACATTGGATTTTGCATCTCTGTATCCTTCAATTATGATGGCATATAATTTGTGTTATTGCACTCTGGTAAAACATTTGATGGATCAAATTACAAACTCCATTTTCTTTTTATTCTGAATTTCGAAACCCTTATCACTTGAAAAGTGTCCTTGGAACGATTGAGATATTAATCATCATTCATTGACTTTTCTTTTAGGTGACCCCTGAAGATTTTCGTAAACTCAATATTCCCCCAGAATTTATAAACAAGACACCTTCTGGTGAAATCTTTGTCAAACCAGAGATGCAGAAGGTGAAAGTCTAATCTTCATTGTGATGGATTCCCTAGATGTAAATGAATTGTACTAACTCCTGTTTAGAATATTAATAAATGTACTTGTGGACTAAAATATTGGGTATTACGTTTCAGGGAATACTTCCAGAAATTCTAGAGGAACTCCTAGCAGCTCGTAAAAGAGCAAAGGCAGATTTAAAGGTCTGCTGTTCACTGGCAGGATTTTGATATTTTATTTTAGTTGTAGATGAAACTATTGTGATTTTGATGTTCCTTTTCCCCTTTTTTCTTTTCTGTTCCTGGTGGTGGGATGGCTGGGGTTTGGGTGGTTATCTTGAATCTGCTGTTACTGCCATAGACCAGTATTATTCAGATTGTACCCTGTTATAGCAATTCTTCTTTCATTCTTTTACATGAAATGCTTTATGTGCTTAGGAAGCCAAGGATCCTTTTGAGAAGGCTGTGCTAGATGGTCGCCAGCTTGCTTTGAAGGTAATATTGGCCTGTTAATATTTCAGTTTTAAATAACTATGCATGACTTGTGCTTTGAACTGAGTATCAGGCTGGTTATTATTATTTCATTAGTAAGTGTTTTACTTTTGTGCAGATTAGTGCAAATTCAGTCTATGGGTTTACTGGAGCAACAATAGGCCAATTGCCATGCCTGGAGATATCTTCAAGTGTCACAAGCTATGGTGATCATCCTGAAACACGATTCTATTACTGCCATTCTTTTTCCTTAGTGCTGGGATTTGTTTGAAGAGTTACATTTTTGTGCGTGTTTTTATTTTTTGTTTGCAAAAATAAAGTGTTGTTTTTTTCCTGGGATTTTCAATCATTTTGGGCTCCTTGGTTGTACTGGAAAACCTAACGCAGTTCATATTGTCCAACTGATTTTGTTTACTCAGAATCCAATTGTCAGGTCATAACCTATGACAACCCCTTTGTACACACTTCTCTTGCAATAGCGGTATGTCAAAAGAAGTTAAGATGATTTTTTTAGTTCTGCACGTCCACCATATCTATGGTACCAACATAATCAGAAAACGCAGAAGAAACTTGATCAAGGCCTTATCCTATCTTTTAAAGTAGTACATATTTAGAGCGTAGTAACCTCTTCTCCGATGCAATCGCGGTGGTATCCTACAGTTTCTTCAGTTATTATTCTCCTTGCCCTGGTGATTGCAGTAGACACATTTTTCTCTCAATATGCCGTGTTAGTATGGGTAACTAATCAATAAACTGTAGTGAATGCTTGTTACACATTTTTTTTTGTAATCTGAAACAATTGAGTGCTTATGTCCTACCATTTTTTAAACTAGAGATTGTCCGTGCCTTCGGCACGATGATCACCTTACTTCTCGTTATTTTTTCTTTCAATCGAATATTTTAAATATTTCATATGATATTTAATTTGATGTTTACTATAATATGATTCATTTAATTAATGTGATGCATTTAATATATTATAATATTTTATGTGATGTATTTAATGTGATGTATTTAATGTGATATTACAATCCAATAGTTGAAATTGATTCCCCTTCATTTTGTTGATCTAACCGTGCAAAATATCTCAAGACATTTTATGAATGAAGCTTGAGCTGTTTTGTATAATAGATATTAGTGGAAGTTCGTGTCAAGACATAATAAATAATTAATGTGGTAATTTTATTTCATTGCATAACAAATATTAAGTTTTTTACTTTATATTTTCGGTAAATCAAAACGATTGTTAGTAAGTGATAATTTTATTTTATTGAGGAGGAAAGATATAAAAATAAAAAAAATTAAAAGGAAGAAAGAGAAATCGGTAATGAAAAAAAGAGGAAAGAGATAAAGAAAAAAAAAAATATAGGTAGCCAAAAAAAAAGTAAAATATGTCATCATATAATTGATTTAAAAATATGTAAGATAACTTATATTTTAATTTAAAAAAAGTTATTATCGAATGTTGATTTTGAGCTTATTTTTACTTTATTTACGTTTGCAAGTCCGTTTGGTCTCTCTGTCCTATATATCTCTCTCTCCTTTTCCTTTTTATTTTTTTTCTTTGCTCTATCTCACATATAAAATGCTTGCGGCGTAGCCGTCGAGGTACTCGTCTGTGCTCTCCCTCCTCTCTCTGTCCTCTTCTATCTCTCTGTGGAGATCGAGTTAGATCTGCTGAGGAACTGCCGATCTCACCCCAATCCTCCAAATAAAATCCAGAAGAGGCATCGCTTCTTCGGATTTCAATTCCGGATCGAATCGAGCTTGGTGCGATTTCTCTTTGATTTTTTTCTTTTTAAATTCGTATTTGTTTCAATACTATTCAACTTGGATCGAAGTTGTGATCTTTTATTTTCTTATGTGAATCAAGATTGATTTGTTATTTGATATCTGATTTGGTTTTGGTTAGAATTGTGTGGGTGTGAATCGAAGTGATTGCTGTTTTGTTTTTGAATTGCCGATGATTTGAATTTTTCTGCTGGCGGATCTGAGATGTAATTGGACTTGCGTGGTTTTATATCGGTTAGAAATTGAATACCGTTTCCATGTTTTTGTTCTTCAGTTCAATTTTCAGTTTTGATAGATTTTCGGGTCACTTATATTTTCCTCTGTACGAAGTTTTTTATATGAATTCGATTGCTGATCAAGAAAAGGAAAACAAAAGCTTTGAATTCGATTGCAATTTTGATTTAGTTTGGTAAGATGGATTTTCAATTCCTTGCGTGTCTATATTGTAATTAATTCTAGTTTTATCGGAATTAATATCTCAATTTGTTCGAATAATATTTATGACTTGTGATCGGTGCTTAGAATGCTTATCATGTGTTCAATTGGACTTTTTAATACTGTAAAAACATGGAAAAGATGTATTTTTTATCTGAATATCCCTTATTCGTGGTGGATAGACAGGGAAGGTTTCATCGGCTGGTTAATCTGTTGTTTTTTTGTTGGATTTTTGACAGACTCTTTGTGACCGGAAATGACGGCTAATCAAGCACAACCTGTGAAGTGGTTCCATGGAACAGTAAAGGCTGTGCCTTCGGGGGATACCCTAGTGATAATGAAAAAGACGACGGACCCGGATGTGATTCCACCCGAGAAGTCCATCACCTTGTCATATCTCATAGCCCCGAGATTGGTATGTTAAGATCTTTATCTCATTATCTATTGTGGAGATTATGAATGATCCTCTTATATGTTTTTCTTTTGTATTTTGATTCATTTAAAGTTGAAAAGAGGTAGACCTGCTGCTGATCTCTAAATGTTACTCTTACAAGATAGACTGCACCTAGATGTAATCTGAAGCTAAACATCTAATGGGAAGTTCCAAAACCTGTTCTCTCCGAGTGCACTGTTTATTTCTTCGATTTTGTTTGGTTGGATAGTTATGAAAAAATTCTAAGCTGAGGTGATTCATAAACCTTACATGCTCGAATATATTTCATTAAGATACTTTTTTTTTTTTTCTATCTCCCTTCTTTTATCCACATCCCTCTCTATTTTGCTTTACGACTCATAATCCTAACAGATTTCTTTTTGAGAGGGTTCTAATTCCATGATTCCATACATTTCTTCTTGTTTTTTGAGTGCTTACATCTATTTGATTGATCTTTTCAGGGAGAACTCTTTTGCTTTAGGAATAACATAAGTAGCCCAGAAATGAAATTTTCCTAATAGCTTCTGTTACTCTTGGAACACTTTTGCATTCATACAGAAAATATGTGCGCGCTAGAAAGAATAGTCCCCTTACATTTTCTTTATTCCCCCTGAGTCTCAACAGTTCACCTATGCTGCTCATCTGCAATTTAATGATGTTACTCCCTAACATAATCTAATGCCTCGTTCTCAAAATTCTCCATAATACTTGCATCTCTGTAGGCTCGCAGAGGTGGAATCGATGAGCCATTCGCATGGGATAGCAAAGAGTATTTGAGGAAATTATGCATAGGAAAGGTATCTGTTCATTTACATTTTAGTTTACTTGTTTTTCCTTTCAATGGGCCTTGATTTAATTTTAGCATATTTGTGTCAGTTTGCAGACTGAAGATTGCTTCCTGTTCTAGTTTATCTATTGCTGTATATTAAAAAGTGAATCTGCATCTTTATTTGGAGGTTCCACTTTTTTCTACAAAGGGCTCTGACCACTGGTAGCTTTTGTTATCATAGGAGGTGACTTTCAGGGTGGAATATACAGTACCCGCCATTGGCAGGGAGTTCGGCCTTGTGTTTCTGGGATCTGAGAATGTTTCTGCTTTGGTCGTTTCTCATGGCTGGGCGAAGGTTCTTCCCCATATTTTTTTGTGAATCAAAATTACAGTTTGTTTCTTACTTTCTTCTCTTCTCTCCTCTCCCCCTTGAAGAAAGGAAGTATGACTTCTTCCTTATTTTGTTTCTTTTGGTGGCCTTACTTTCTTTTCTGAGCAGGTTAGAGAACAAGGTCAGCAGAGAGAAGCAAATCCTTATGTATCGGAACTATTAAAACTTGAGGAGCAAGCAAAGCAACAAGGTTTAGGCAAATGGAGCAAGGTTAATTCATTAATCCATCTAATTGATGTTATAGTATCTTTCACATCTTTTGAGGGGAAAACAATTTGAATATATATTTGGGCAGAAAGCCTAAAGCATGGTTAGAATATATATTCAGTGTTTTCTTCCGGTTACTCTTGTCAGTATATATATGGATGCGGATGCTTGATGAGTATGCTTCTTTGCATCATGGTGATAATAGCCTGTGATCTATAACTTACTTTTGTTTGTAATATATGTTTGGTACTGGATTTGCATTTGCTAAAGAAAGGAGGTATATTGTCTTTCATCAGAAACCTACTGGTGCGATGATTGACAAACTGTAACTTGGTTTGCTATCTTGGGAGTTTCTCTTGTTCTAATTTTACCAACTCATACATCTATGAATGACCTTGATACAAAAACAAAAGGGGCAACCAGAAATGTTAATTTTTCTGTCATTGTACTCAGAAGAACTTCCATACACCGAATTGTCTACAAAGATAAAAGAGTTGTCAGAAATCATAAACTTGTTTTTGATAAAGGTAGGCTAGGTTATTTACTGGAATGAGAAGTATATTATTTTGATTGTACTTTCTTCGTAGTTGTAGGTTAATCAGGTCTTTCAACCTCAAACAGTGCACATTAGAAGGAAGAAAAACATCTGTGGCTACCATCTATAGCTTTTTCACTCTTTTGTACACTTGAGGAATACATGAACTATTTTGCATACTTCTGCAGATACCAGGTGCTTCAGAAGCTTCCATTAGAAAACTACCTCCATCAGCAATTGGTGATCCTAGTAATCTTGATGCTATGGACCTTTTAGCGAAGAATAAAGGACGACCTATGCAGGGAATAGTGGAGCAAGTTCGAGATGGGAGCACTATACGTGTGTATTTGCTTCCTGAGTTTCAGTTCGTCCAGGTCTTTGTGGCTGGAATCCAGGTGAACCTTAGTATGCCTTTGTCCTTTCTGAGTTTCACTCGCAAATACATGTGTATTTGCTTCCTGAGTTTCACTCGCATTGTATGGGGCATATGTTCCTTTCGTCTATTGTGCTAACCAAAGCTTCATTTTGTTGATAGTGTCCAACTATGGGAAGAAGGGCTGCCACAGATGCCATTATTGAGCCTGAAAATAATTCAGATGAATCAAATGGTGAATCTATTGCTGAACCTCGCCCTCCGCTGACCTCAGCACAGAGACTTGCTGCCTCTGCGGCATCGTCCACTGAAGTAGCCCCTGATCCCTTTGGACGGGAAGCAAAGCACTTCACTGAGACACGTGTTCTGAGCAGAGATGTGAGTAAGCTGCCCTGCTTATTACATGTCTTGTGTATTATATTTCTGGTCCTTGGTTTCACATTGCTGTGTAATACAGGTACGTATTGTTCTTGAAGGCGTAGACAGATTTAGCAACTTAATTGGCTCAGTCTACTATGCTGACGGTGATACACCAAAGGACTTGGCCATGGAGTTGGTAGAAAATGTGAGTGCATTAGATAGCAACAGTAGGATAGGGTATCTTTCATTCCAAGGCCTTCTTCTACATAAACATTAGCCATTACTTCTAATGCTGGACTGGTGCATCTTTTAGTGTTACTGCTAGTATTCAAGGTTCTAAAAAGCGTTGGGCGCTAGTTGGGCGGTCGAGGGGGGCCTAGCGTCTAGAGGGATTAATCGGGGATTAATCAAGGCCTAAAGATTAGGCGACTTATTTTTTTTTTAGTAATATTTTCCCTCATTTCCTTTAAAACCTGACTAAGTAGAACAAAAAAAAAAAAAAACAAATATAATCTAAAATGTTCAAATGCCTAATAATAATAAGAGATAATAAAAATAATGAAGGTAAACATATATTAAAATATAGCATTAATTATATACAGTCCCCTTCTAATGCGGACATCCTTTTTTCAATAGTAAAGTGGACTTTTTTGGACCATTGGATCTACAAATCAAAGGCCATGATTCAATCTCAGATGAACAGTGCACTTTCTCACTGTTACAACCTGTGCGTGGGCAGGTTGATCAAAAGACGAACTCAAGGCAATCACGAAGATCAAAGCAAACAACTTAAGTCACGTACAAAATGCGGAACAAAAGAATTCAATGAGTGTTTATACAAATGAAAGGGAATGAGAAACAAATACACGCTGATCAAAAACTATATGCGTGCTATAATGCTCTACTTTGCTCTCTCGCACAAGGAGCACCAAACACTGGTATTTATACCAGT
>JAOWBR010001916.1:0-17014 GCA_028571145.1 Dionaea muscipula
ATGGCGGGCCATGAACACACTGAGGCCCAGAGTCAAACCACATGATCATTAAATATAGTCAAAACAGAAAAAGTCACTCTGGTGTACTACCCCATCATTGTCACACCTCCCAAAGATAGTACGAGACATCATCCTAAAAGCAATGGTTACGGATAAAAGAGAGGCTGCTCCATATAACTGAACAACAAAGGCCTGGGGGAAGGTCTTGCCCCCACCAATAGGAAAACCAAAGATCTCATTAAACTCAGCCAAGTTCAATTCATATTCAGTATTAAACAGTCTAAAAGCGATATAACATGAAAAAAACTCAAAAACTCTAGCGTGAGTAGCTCATAAGTCCGATGTCGCGTAGTCACAAAACTACCCCACCCTAACTCAATAAACATCCACAGAATATCATCGTATAGTCCTAACCGACACAGTGTATGTATCACACATATAGCGAGTACACGATATCCAACGCCTAGCTAGGGCATCATGTCGTGCCTGCTGAGCATCATCCCTAAACTCAAATCATATATATCAAGAAGAGGAGAAAGAGAGACATCAGGAATACCGACACCCTCTTAGAATGGGGAGAGTGAGATGAAGATGTTCCTCCGATAGCACGGCCAAACCTGAAGTGCTTCGGCATTTTGAACAGCAAAACAGCAAAGTGGCAGCTGAACAATGTGATCAACCCTGCACAGAATTTACAATATTAAGCACAACTCAATTTCCATCCACCAATCAAAATTCCAATATCACCCTAATGCAATATTAAACAAAATTCAGTAGGAAAGCAGCCCCTAAGCATTCAGAAACCATCACAGGTCAGTTCTCAATCGCAACACAAAGAATCATGACTACACTGATTTACCTTCCTCTCAATGTAACGAACATAACACAAATTCTCCTCAATAGTCATCCAAACCATGCAACTCATGAACCAAATAGATCAGCCTCTAACATCCACAAATTGTCATGTTCAAAGTCACCCATTTTCTCACAATCTGCGAAAAAACAATTCCCCCAGTAATGCAAACTCCACCCATATACAATCAAAGCAAACAATCGTAATGGATGTCATTATTGAATAACAAGGATAAGCATATAAAACAAAAGCAGAATACAGGAAAGATATCACCTGGAAAGAGGAACTTTGCCGGCTAAAAAGAAGAAGATGAATCACTGTTCGATGTAACATAACCTGGCAAGTAAGGCCTTACAATAGAACAAAACAAGCAGACAGAACAAATGTGAAAACAGTAGCAGTGTCTAAACGAAAGAAGCCAGTATAAACGACACACTACTCGACTAAATCAGAAGCAAATTGTGCAAAGCAAAACTCAAAACAAAGTGTTGGGTTGCCTCCCAACGATCGCTTAATTAATGTCCTTAGCTCAACTCAGCCGCATCTGGAGTATCCAAGGCAAAGACTCTAAGTCCTTATTGTTTGTCCCACGGCTGTCTGCACATATCGGAGTGGACACATCCATAGGGTCTACATGACCACCAGGATCTCATGTGGTAGCTAGAGCACGAAAATCTGAGTAGCAGAGGTCAGGGTGAACAAGGCATATAGTTCACGCGGGAGCAGTAAAGGATGCCTCCTAGTGGCTGGGGCAAATAGCTCATGCGGCAGCATGTGGAAGTAGCGTCAAGCATTTCTGTCCATGCTAGCTTACTATGATAATGCCGAACGTGCAGCAATGTTAGTACAAAAGAGAAGAGAAACAAGGATGCTCAACCGAACAAGAAGCCCGCCAAATGATAGATAGAGGTAAAAGGGAACACTGATTGTCTTCTCTTAAAGTTCAATTAATACGTTAACTTATTACAGCGTCGTTAAATCATATAACTATTTCATGAAATCTGCAATGATAGGATTCTCACCTTTCGTCGTGTGGTACATTTTGATGTATGGTTTGAGGGTCTTGGTCATTCAATGGTTATCGTGATTCCGACAGTAAGTCATGTTCCTTTTCAGAGGACAATATGATATTCCACCTTAAGGGATTACTTCACTTACGTTTCATCCATTTATATATTTATGTTCATCCGCGCAGCCATAAATTAATTCTTATTATGCTATGTTGACGCTATATGGGATTGAGCCGGGGTTCGAGGAATTCCACAGATTGATGTGACTTTTCACATTAACAAAGACGACATCTTACATATTATAGTCAGACATCTTCACTTAGCTAAGAGGGAAGTATGTAATGAGGAACAAGACATAGTTAAGCAAGAGCAGCGAGATATACATAAACATGAAGGTATAAATGAAGATCTAAGGGCAATCAAAATACTTTCATGTTCATGTATAACCCTCTGCTCCTGCTGAGCTATGACTTGTTCTTCAATACACACTTCCTTCTTAGCTAAGTGAAGATCTCCAACTATATATGCAAGAAATTGCCTTTGTTAAATGTGAAAAGTTACATCAATCTGTGAAACTCCTCGAACCCCGTCTCAATCCTATATAACGTAAGCATAACATAATAAGAATTAATTTATATCTACGCACATGAACACCAATGGATAAATGGATGAAACACAAATGAAGTATTCCCTAGAGGTAGAACATCATATTGTCGTCCGAAAAGAAACGCGGCTTCTTGTCGGAATGACGACAACCATTGAATGGCCAAGACCCTCAAATCTGATATCAAAATATACCACACGATGAAAGGTGACAATCACTATCATTACAAATTTCATAAGTTATGGAACGGTTATATGATTTAACAACGCTGCAATAAGTTAATGCGAAAAGTTATGAAACAGTTATATGATTTAACAACTCTGTAATATGAAAAGTCAAATTCGAAGTAAATAAAAATTTAATTTAAAGCTTTAGCTTCACGATAATTGTCGAGCTTATCAAGCCCTGCTTCAACTGAGCCCATCGAGGTTGAGTTAGTTAGAAGTTAGACACTCGAGCATGGACATACTCGACTCGGCTCGTTTTTGTTTACGCCGCTATAACCACCAGACGAGTGTGTACTAGTGCATCCGGCAGCAAAAAAAAGCTTCGACAGCATCGGACAAGTGCGCACTCGGCACCGAGCGACGGCGCTCGGCACTGAGTGACCGCACTTCCAACACCGGGCATTACTTTTTAAAAAAAAAATTGTTAACTCTATATTACATGGAAGAAAGATTTTAAAATTAGAGAAAAGTCATCACAATTTTTTTAATTTTTTTAAAACTTGGAAATACAAAGTGATTTTATTATCCAACCGTTGTGTACTCCCTTACTATTTTAAATATTTGTTTTATCATTGTTTTCTTACCCTGTTGGAGCATTTTAATTTCTTGATACCATAGACTTTGGTTGGAGTATTTCAATTTGTCGCTACTGTGTGTCTTGGATTATAAATTGTGAATAATGGTTTATATAACCATCAGAAATTTTCTTATCAAGACGACCTTAGAAAAGAAAACTCATGAACGACTTGAATCGGGCTATTTTTATCCATCAATTCAATTGTTTTATAAGGGCCCGCAAGAATTCGGCACAAAAAATCGAAACGGCTTGAATCGGGCTATTTTTATCAGTGTCCTAAATGGGTTGAACTCTTGGATTTTTTCGTCAAAAATTCAACGTCATGGAACACCAAGCTGCCATAATCCGCCACACACAACCACAATCAACCATGATCCGTTGTACGTCGCCACAATCTACTAAGGGCCCATGAAACGCCAACAAAAACGATTAGGGGTTAGACGTACAACCACAATCAACCATGATCCGTCAAACACCTATGTACGTCACAAGGGTGATGTACTCCTTGCACACCCCTCAACATGTGACATCTTGCAGGTGTTTCCGTATGTGTTGGTTATGGATGTGACTTACATGAATGCCCTTGTTTGAGGTTATTGGCGTAATATCGACGGGTAAAAAATTTCATGTCGCCTTCGCATTCATGAAAAATGAGAAGAGAGAGAGTTTTGATTGGGCATTGAAGCAATTGAAGACATTATGTGATCATTATCTGTTAGGTGTTATCGTCAGTGATAGAGAATTGACTCTAATGCATGCATTAGAGACAATATTTTCAGATTCCTATTATCTGTTGTGCGGAAGACATTTTCAAGAACGTGGACAAACACTTTCTTGGTGTAGCCAAATGTGATAGATATTCTACATCCTTCAAAGCACGGTGGCAGAAGATAGTGGATGCCACAACAGTGGAAGAATGCGAGACCGTCATAGGAGAATTGAAGCAATCGAGATGGAAGGATGTGTTCGGCGGTTAAATGATTGATTATGTGATGAAAGAATGGTTAGACCCATGCAAAGAGAAATTTTGCGCAGCTTGGACGAAAGACGTCTTACATTTAGGTGCACAAACGACAAACATGTATGATTTAAATAAATTTAGTATATCAAGATAGTTCATGACTGCAGTGCGGACTTATCGATTTATGCATTCGCATGTATGATAGGGTTGAGAATGCACATTCTCTTCCCTAAAATTCATAGTTTGGTGGAACTCCAGCTTAATGAGATTAAAGGTGAGTTTGAGGAGTCGAGGAACATCGATCTTTATACGATTGGGCTCCATTTATTCAGACAACTAAGAGGTCGGGTATCTCACAAAGCCATTGGATATATGTATCATGAGTACAATGTGAGAGGGAAGATTACTGGTTGCGATGCAGCGAAGTGTGGGTGTGTCATGAGATCTGCCTTTGGTCTTCCTTGTGCCCACAAGATGTGTGTCATGTCACAAAATAGAAATCCTGTTGATCTTGTCGATGTTCATGTGTTTTGGTGAACTCTGACCATGGAAGATGAAGAAGGAGTTCTTGGTGCACATGAGAATCCCGAGAGACCAGATGCACTTCAGTTGATTGATGAGTCACTTGAGGTTCAGACAACTGGAATGGGATGTATAAGCCACGGGAAATGGACCCCTTTCTCTTTCTCTTTCCCCTCCCACTCCCACTCACACCCTCTGAATGAACTTGTCATCTACGTCGTGTACGGCTCATAAAAAATATAGTTCAACACCGAATCATCAATAACAGGTGATGTCCTAATGGCCGGAGAGAACTGATAGAATTGAGGGTCTAACTGACCGGCGTCACCCAAAGGTGTCGGATATATGTTTGGCGATCACATAGGAGCAACCGGTGGGACTACTGATGGACGACTACTAGACCCCTCACCAGGCTGAACACTTCATTCCTCGGCAACCGATGAGACTATTGACGGACGAGTCCATGCAGAGGCCGTGATTCGCCGACCATGAAGTCGGCCTTCATACCGATCTAAATCTCTACGTCAAGAACTATCGTGTTGTGCAGGCCTCTTTGACATCTGCATTAGTACAAATAAATTATTTCCATAAAACTAAATAATTTATAAAATTAACTCAAAAATATAAACATAATTAATTAGATAATCGGTTTGGTAGATAGTGGTCAAAAAATCGGAAAACGAGTTGTCCAGGGCTATGGTCGGCCATTACGACCGACCCTCAAAGGGCACAGTCGGCCATAAAGGCCGATCCTGTGGGTGGACTGTCGAACCTAGGGTAAAAATCCGAAAGGGCCGACCTTTTGGGTGGATGGTCGGCCATAAGGGCCGACCCTATAGGTGGACTGTCGGACCTACGGTCGGCCCTTATGGATGTTCGATCGAAAAACGTTCGAAAATTGACGATTTTATGTAGTTTTTGGGTAAAAATCTTATTACAAGTATAAAATATAAGATTTACACTAAAATTTAGGTTTTTATTAACCTTGCTTGAATCAAAATGGATAACCAACTTCTAGATCTCTAATTTTTGCCCGGATAAAATATGGTGAGAGTGAAGAGATAAGTTGAGAGTGAAATGAGCTCATATGAATATTTTTCTACTTATTACAAGCATCATTTTGTTTTTTTATTTTTTTTTTAAAGAGTACTGCGTTTAGGATTTTAAGGTGTTGCGTTTAGGGGTTATGTACTCAAATCGACAAACCGGGCGTTCTGGTTCTGATCCCGATGGATCCGAGTCATCCGACTCCCAGCCGGTTCGAAAGGGGTACTGGCGTGAACCACAAAATCAGGGGAAGGAATTGCTATTCAAACCCTTCTACCCTCTCTACCTTGCCTACTTCCCTCGCTGCCAAGCTTCACAGCCATGGAAGCTTATCACCGAGCTTTGCGCTGAACCCATTATCCTCTCCTACTATTTCACGGAGAAGAAGCCCAAAATGCTTGCTCATCTTCATCTTCACCATCCTCACAGGAGCAGCCCTCTCCACAGACTCATACTCTCCTCTGAAATTCTCCTCATGGGTTCCAGACACCTGCTCAAGTCCCCACCTTTTTCGACACTTACCCCAACAGCCCCTTTGGGTCCTCCTTGTGCCGGGCTTCAGCCACAGCTGTTGCACGCCTATGTGGGGTCATTCTCCACTTACCCTCTTACGTCCACATTGAAATTTCGCCCTTTGTTGGCGGTTAGAACTGCTGGGTACTCTTCTGTCTCTCAGGCTGTTGTTCGTACTAGACCAGGTATTCTTAGCTTTATTCTGCTGATGCTTTGTTTTCTCTGTAAATTAGTTTAGCATATTTATTACTAGCATTCCTTTTATTGTTCACTAGGGTGTATGTTTTGAATAATTGCCCCCCTTTTCTGACCTTCATTTTTCATGGTGTCTTGAGTTGCGCTGAGATGTTGTCTTGGTGGAGAATGCGTCTTGATCTTTGTGAACTTGCCTGATGTGAGGTGGCCGGATAGTCTAGCTTGTAGAGGGGAACTTTGGTTCTTGGGACTCAGATTAAAGCTTTAACTTTGTGAAGGAGTTGGTTCTTAACATACTTCTATTTGCGGGCTACTTTCTGCTGTTAAATTTTGATTTATTAAAACCCCCTTCTCCCGAAAATGCAATCAACAACATGGTTAGTTTGCTTATTTCACACTTCAAAGGTACTTGCATGACGTTTAGGGGCCGATTGAATGACATATAAGATGAGGTGTATTAGTTATGAAGGGGATAAAATATAGAGGGTTTATTAAGAGCATCCACACCAATGAGGATTTTTGGAGTTTTTGGAGTGTGTGAATAGAGAAAGGATTGTATAATGATTTTTTGAGTGTGGATGAGTTTTTTGAGTGTAATATGAGTGGATGAATAGTGAGAGGTATTGTGTAATGATTTTTAGAACGAATGGATATTAATTTAAAATTTAGAGTTTTTTGGAGAATGTGTAATGATGCAATGGGTGAATAGTGAGAGTAGCATGTAATAATTTTTTAAGTGAATAAAAATGTAGAAAGTGGATAGTGTGAATAGTGAGGGGGAGAGACACTCCAAATTTGGAGTGTCTGGTGTGGATGCTCTTATGTTTTAGAGGGTGAGTCCCCATTGATGTGATGTTTATAGAAGGAAGATTAAAATATAAAAAAATGGTTTGACACTATAGGGGGGAGATAAAGTGGGGTCCACTGTGAAAAGTAGAGAGGAACAAAAAATATGAAGGATATATTAGCTTTCGAAAGTCTCAAGCCTAGCGAAAGCCAATACTTCTCCGATAGTGAAATAATACGTCTCCCCCTTCATATCTAATACAACCTAAATAGTAAAAAATATTGGTTTGGCAATATGACACCCTCCATATGCAATACCCCTCCCCTTATATCCCATCCAATCAGGGCCTTAAGTGTAAAATCATCCTTGTCTATTTCTAAATATTGTAGGTTTTTTTTTTGTTTTGTTTGGTTATTTACCACGCTGTCACTTCGAAGTGGACTACCTGATAGGTAAATGGAATGGAAGAAAAGACATTTAAGTACAAGACAACCTAAATAGTAAAAAATATTGGTTTGGCAATTTGACACCCTCCATATGCAATATTCCTCCCCTTATATCCAATCCAATCAGGGCCTTAAGTGTAAAATCATCCTTGTCTATTTCCAAATATTGTAGGTTTTTTTGTTTTGTTTGGTTATTTACTACGCTGTTACTTTGAAGTGGACTACCTGATGGGTAAATGGAATGGAAGAAAATACATTATTAATACAAAAGGCAAAGGATTTTGAATCCATTTACTATTCATATGAACAGTACCCCTCTCTAATACATTTTCAGTACCACTTAGACGATGACACGTGTTCCACATGGAAGAAAGAGAGGGAGAAAAGGGAGAGGGAGAGGGAGAGGGAAGAGAGAGAGGAAATAGGGAAAAAATATTTTATTTATTTATTTTTAACTGATTTAAGGGTGAGGTGCTCATCGTGCCGAAGGTACGGGTAATATCTAGTTTAAGTACAAGATTGCATTTGGTGGAATTACTAGCATAGAAGAATTTTTTTATAGACCTGTGTCACACGGCAGATATATTGCTACTGTGCAAATATGCTAGTTGAATTGAGTTTCTGAGCTTGATTCATCATAACATGCGCTTGTTAATTCTATTTTGTGATAGAAGTCTGTACTTGTCAACTTACATGGGAAGCAAACAGAGACAATGTTTTAGCCCTATTTGTAGAACTTCTCCTTCCTCAACTCTAAACTATTTAATGGATGTATGGATGTGTAAAAATGTTGATTATTGGAGGAAAAAAATACTTCTTGAATATGTCGTGTTACTCCCACATGTTGTAATGATGAGTCAGCTCCCTCTATTTTGACTATCATCAATAGATGATTAGATGGTTTGACACATTTTGAAATGCAGTGGGAAAACATAGATGAAAGGCTTATTGATTTTTATTTGTATAGTTTATACTAATGGTTTGATTTTGATTATCTTCGTGATTATGTTGTGTCTGGAATCTTCGGACAATAATTTGCAATCGTTATTTCTTTTAAAGCTTAACTAGATAGCATGATGCTTCTGCAGTTATGACTGAGGGTCCAGAGGAGAAGACTCAGTTTTCAGTCACGCTAAGTGTAATGATTAAGAAGTTGGAAGAGCTTGGTATTGACGGCCATGGATGTCGTACAGGGCAGTACAATCATCTGTTCTGTCCGGTGGTACTTGTTCTTTATATCAAGTCCAGTTTTTTTTCAGTCACCATGTATTAATGGTGGATTTCTGTTATATATGTGTGCGCTTCTGGGTGATGATTAGAAATGTTAGTTGTGTCCATTTATGCTGCTAAATTGAAGAAACTTAGTCTATTTTTTCTTTCTTCGTAGTCTTGAATATCTCTAGTTTCTTGGGTTTTCACTTTTTTATATTACATTTGCTTCTTTGCATCACATTCCTTTTCAGATCAAAGTATAGCATCGCAAAAAACTATAGGTGTTGCCATCCGTACTTGTTTTATTTCCATGCTTTCATTTATCTTTTTAACTTTTGAGCAATACTTGGCATTGGTGGGAGTTAACTGTAGCGAAGAATGGTTTAGGTGATTGTCAGACTTAGGTTTTTTGGTTTGGTGGCAGCTTTACTATATAGCCATGGGATGTGTTTTACTGGCCAAATGTGAAGGACTAATATCAACTGATATAGGAATTCACTCTACTTTCTATGTACTTAACTTTCATTGCATGATGATTTAGAACACAAAATTTTTGCCTGAAATCCCTCTATCTACAACAGGAGTTAATTTTCAAAAATAGGAACAACTCTTAGGTGTTAGCAACTACTTTGAAATTAAAAGGCAAATTCTATAGAATGACAAATTGGAGCTACCTTATTGTGTGGATGAAAATGTTGGACAATGAAAAAGAGTTGAACACAATTGTTGTTAGTCATTGAGATGTGTATGTTATGATGAATGAAAGATGTTATCTTAAAGGATAAAGTAAGAATTAAGAAGATTCGTAAACAGGTTGGAGCTACATGTGTTAGAATGGTGGAGAAGGTGGGTAAGTCATGTCTGGCGATGTCTTGTGATGTGATGGTCTTGTGATGCATCAGTGGGGGGAGGGTTTGATTAAGTTGGAAGGTAAGAAGAGTCAATGGAGATCGAGGATAACCTAGAATGAAGTCATTAGAGTACCTTAAGATGTTGCAACTTACTAGAACTTATCATCGCACAAATTAGAAAAGGTGGATTACTGTGGCGAACGCCACCTAATGTGACAAGGTCTTGATGATGGTTTTTAACATGAATATAATTCACGGGCCTTCTACTGTAAGGTTGACCTTTTGATAGAGTTGGTTCCTTAACATGATATCATAGTAGGTGTGACCAAAGGTGACGAGTTCGAATCCTACAAGTGCGACCTCCATTTGTTTAGCACTTGGTATGAGGTGGATCAATGCACAGTTCACACTTTAAGTCCAAAAGATGTATTCGCACGAGAGAGCGTGTTAAGATTAATATAATTCATGTGCTTTCTATCATTTTGACGTTTTGGTAGAATTGGTTCCTAAAGAATGGTGAAGACCAACTAATGATGATTCTCTTTGGAAGCACTAATTTAAGGTAAACCATCATTCAACATACAAGACAATTGGCATGGTAACCTCAGGCCATTTAGCCTCAAAAAGTTGGAACAAGGCATCTTCAGGCCTTTCAAGTTGGAACAAACTCACAAAGTGGTAACAATAGTTTGTCAGACTAACGGGACCGAATGCTCGTTGTTATTCCAGCGAAGGAACGAAAATGATAGGAGGGCGAGAGCGAAGTTCTCGATCTCAGTCCCAAATACCAAGATACTAAGAATCACCTCAGATCCCTTGTGATATTAAACACGGATTGATTCAAACCTACCCAATGGTCATGGTGCAGATTCAACGCAATCTGGAGCTACACCCAGCAACAAGCCAAATGGTGAATGAGAATGTTGCCAAGTGCTTACCACTACAATTATTCCCAATTTAGACCTATCGGATGGTCAAATCAAGGCAAATTGTAGGATCAAGTAATTGGTAGCTAATCAATTACTAGCATTATGTACTTGTAGAGGTAAAACACAAGAGAATAGGAATCTTTAGTGAAATGTCGTATTGTTGGAATTAAGAACTGAATCTGATTACTATGCTTTTGCCAAGAAAACAGTAAATGAAGGCTATACCCTACTATGCTTTCGAGTACAGAACTTCAAGTAAGTACGAAATGAGAATTACTGAAGAAACTAAATGAAATTAAATTGTAAGTACCAGATTACAATAGAGCTTCACTGTCTCTCACAATCAGTAGCCATGACTAATGTAAATCCAACTACACGATTACACTAAGAGATTAAAGGAAGAAGGAAAGGAATTGCGATTACTGTACTCTACTCATTTTCACTCTGTCACAAGTATTTTCACGTACAAGGAAGGCTCTCTCTCTATCAAAAATCGCTACTGATGTCTGCTAAGTTCACTCTGTCACAACAAGGCTTTCAAGTACACAATAAACTCTTTCTAGTAGAAAACCAACCCTTATTTTAGTGCAATGAGGTTAGTAATTATAGGCTAATTCTAAAATACAATAATCAGCAAGTGACGTTCAGCCAGGTGTTCTCTTGTGCAGATTGGGACAAGTGGAGGTCAAGGATCATTCTCCTTGTCATAGTCTTGAGATTCTGCTGCAACAACCTCTGCAAAGTTTGTTGCTTGACGTCATTTTCTTACAGCTGTCCTTGATTCGCAAGACTTAGTTCTGTTAAATGCGGGCAACCTTGGGACCGAGGGTTTTCTTTTACAGAAGTTCCTTTGTAGATTTTGCAGGTTGTATAGTTGGGGCAAGGGTTGAAGTGTCGGTCCAAGTGTCTTGGGCTGAAAGATTCGGTGGACCAATGGCTTGCTCTTATCCAAGTAGGCACCCCCACTATAAGTGTTGATTCGGAATATGGGACCGATGATTAATTTCTACTGGGGAGTGATTACTAAGTTCTTGGCTGCCGGTCCTTATGTAAGTGTCATTGCAACTGTTGGTCCCGGTATATGACTATCTCTGAGACTGGGAACGATGACTCTTCTTTTGCAGGGGTTGAGGACTTGTCTTATTTTGCTGAAATTATTGTTACTATCGCCCCAATCATATGATTTCTTGTCTGGAGTGTAAGAACCTAAAAAGATAGAGATTTCATCATATATTGGTCTTTTATTATAAGATAGAGGACCAAACTTATAAACACTATTCTAAATGGTGCTCCTTGGCGGTGCCTCGGCGCCACGTCTAACCCCTAGTCGTTTTTTCTTAGCGTCTTTGCGGATTGTGGTGCTCCTCGGCGGTCCTTGGCGGTGAAGAATGGCGGATTAAGGTGGTACAAATTTTTTTTTAAGAAATTCGATCTGACCTTAAATAAAACAAACTAAACTTTAAAACTCAATTACCCAAAATTAAAAAGTCCAATCCAAAATTAAAAGTTCAACCCAACCCTAAATTCAATTACCCAAATAAAAAAATCAAACAAAACCTAAAAACGTCGAGAAGCTTGGCGCCGCCTAGACGGCCTTGGCGCTTGGCGGTTGCTGGGCGCCATGCCACCTCCGAGCACCATTTAGAACATTGCTTATAAAGTGAAGGGTCTAGATATATATCAGTTTGTCATGTTCTAATTTCTCACAGGACTTGTGCTCAATTCGACTAGTTTGCTATCACCCTTTTTAGTTCTTTGTGGCTTTTACTGAGTGCCAGCCATTGTTAAAACACGTCTAGCAATCTTATCTGAAGTGACTTTTCCTACTTGAATGTTAGATGAAAAACAAAATATTTGGTCTATTTTGTATTCTAACATGGAAAACATTACTATGATGTTTATGATTTATGAAGCAATGGTTGGAGCCTTATTGGGTATGATGACTGACTGGTGTTCAAGTCCAAATCACGGAACAATTGTGACTCCATGGAGGCATTCGAGGGTGTTGCTTAACTTTTCGTGACTTGTGCATAAAGGATTTCCAAGGGTCTTGAATTGTCGTTAGGTGCATAGCAGTGTTGACTTAAAGGCTAAAAGCCTGATAATTAGAGAGTGACACAATACGAAACATAAAGCCTATGCTATGAAGCGAAGAATTGGTATAGTGACATATAACTTGTAAGCCCCCTTGTGGGAATGTCTTTGGGTTTAAAACGTGAACTTTTTGCTTGTCCTCCTTTCACAATGAGCTAATGCTAGATTTAATTATTAATTAATAGGAGGGATAAGATTTGAACTTGAGACTGTCAGGTCATTCCTGATGTGATACAACCCATTACTGAAGCCTGTGGTGTGTGACATGGGATATGGTTTTGTGTGTAAAGAAACTGTATTAATCATTTTGTGGTGTGAAGATGAAATAATGTGACTTTGTCCTCCTAATTTTTTTGGACGGAATGGAGAATGCAGATATCTATTTTTTACCCACCATAGATGATGAAACTCACCATAGAGGTTGCTTTTATTAAATGAAATGGAGAATGCAGATACAGGTGACCGACCCACTTAGTTAAGAATAGTCGTGATAGGAGTAGTAGGAGTTGGAGATTGGGATTGGGTTCTGGTGGCCTGTATGAGTGCTTACACTTGAGGTCTTTGTGATGTGATTTTATAGAGTATCATACATTGGTTTTTCATTTTAATTATCATATGTTGGTACATGGCTACTATAGTATAGTATAATTGATGGATTTTTGATGTATTGGGTGGTCAAGTCCCCATTGTATGTATAGAAATTTTACTCGTATCAAGACACGGTGGTACGGTGAGTAATTAAATTTTAAAATATATATTCATATGTATATTAAATTCAAAAAAATATCAAAAATATTTTTTTACCCACTCTTACCCCTACCTCTTTCTTTTCCCTACCACAAAAATAATTTTTTTTTACCTACTCTTGCTCCTACCTCTTTCTTTTTCCTACCTCTCTCTCTTCATCTTTTTTCTTCTTTTTCACTTCTACCTCTATCATCTACTCCTATCTTTAACCTCTATTTGATGTGGCATTTATCTCTTTTACAATTTATCCCTATACCTAAAAAAAATTCATACTTCATCCAATATAATATAGATATTTGTGGCCTTTTGCTGTGGTGTCGTACATTTACATACATTGTTACCCATTAGCATACGTTAGCTTTACGTTGGATATATATATTTATTATATATATTGCTATTTGTTTTACTGTTATTGGTATTGGCTATATATTTTGTGTGATAGTATATTTAGCTCAAACCTAATCTTTTTATTAGGTTAGGGCAGTGCGTGTTAGGTAGCCGACAATCAGTGTACTGTAATTGTCAGATTTTATGTGTATGTATCCTATAAATATGTACGGTCGACCTCACAGAGTGGGAAATGATCATATATTGTTGTTGTTGTCCTGATTTTTTCCCGGGAAAGTGTATATAGTTCTTTGGGTGGATCATTTCAAATTTTCTCTTTCATAAAGAAGAATGTTTTCATGAAGACACGAAGGAAGGACATCACTTATAAACTTTACCCCTTTGTCTGTGGATCCATGTTTTGAAATATCCCAATCTATAAAAAACAATTGAAGGACTATAGAAATAGAGTTCAGAATTCCTTTAGCATAATTCACATACAATCAAGCTTCTCTAAGTACCATTGTACTTTTGTCTCTTTGCTCTCTTGCTTATGAAATTAGGTAGTTTAGGTCCCTCCCTTCCCATGCTCAATATCCATTTTTTTTTCTTTTGATAAGCTAAGGAGGAAGGGGGTGGGGGTTATCTACTTTTTTTACCCACCAATGGGACTCAAACCCTGGATCTTTCAGTTGGGATTCGAGTGCTACACCAGTTGCCCAACCGTGTGGTTGGTCCCATGTTCAATATCTTTTTAAAAAAGGCATTTCTTAACCTGTTTTCTTGGAAACAAAACAATAGAAGCCCATGTTTGACAAAGTGCAATAATAGTATTTCCTTTGCAAACCAACATTTTTATCCTTCTAGTTGGAAGACTAGAATTTCCCAGTTGGTTATCCTATAGAATCCTGCATATCCCAAAATGCCTTTCTGATCAAAACTGTGTTTGCAACGTCTCCTCTGAAACTGAGATTCATTTTTCCCAAGTTGCAGCATTGGCTCCTGGTTATTTTTGTGCTTTAGAAACTATCTCATTATCGTGACTTTTGTTAGTCTGGTTAACTCAGTGACTTGGGCTTCAGAGGGAAGAAAGATGCATCTATTCCATTTGTATGTTTCATGCATACATGCTTCTGTTTCCTTTCCATATTAGCCAAGAAGATAAAAAGCGGTCTTCCAAAGTAATTTTGTTGTGTATTAATCTCGGTATTATCTTGCTTTTCCTTGAAACTTTTGGGTCTAAGATGGCGACACATGTTAGTTGTACATTCAGTCTGGTATCACAAGGTGATGTGAACAAAGTAGAAGGATCTAATTATAGCCACACATTATGGACATTGGACAGTGATTGGTTACTGGAATGTTGGTTTCTCTCTCAGATTATCCCAAAACTCAGAGTACTAGTATTTCATAGCCATTTCAAAGGTAATTCTGTCAGTTCCAAACTAAGTTTTGATACCTAGTGGCTCTTTCTCTTGTAGTGCAAAGGTGGCGATTCATTTGAGAAGTCCTTGTCTTTATTCATCAGCGCAGATGCGTGAGTTAGAATCATCTTATCCTTTTTCTTACTTTTGATTTGATGTCTCTCATATTCTGGTGAAATGTTTCTGATTATTGTAGTAATTCAGCAATGTGGGTCTGTTTTCGAGCTAAATGTGGTTGGAAAGGCAATATGGTGGTAAGAAATGTGTTCATTTCCTCATTCCTCCGCAGAGGGCATTTTCCTCATTTATTTACATTGTTCCACTTGTGGGATTTATACTTTCCTAGTTGATATCAAGTCTTTTATAATTGGTTGTACTTGTGCATACTGGCTCATGTTGACTAATATCTTGGATGTAGGCATTTGCTAATGGAAAGACATTAAATGGGAGTTTAAATCAAATGGTTAAAGCGAAGCGAAGAGAAATCACAGAGGCATTGCTTGGTCTTGAACCACTTTGTGATGAGGTGAGACTGTTGGGGTCCTAGGTTATCTTTACGCAGCTATCTTTTGCAATGGTGACATCCATGATTATTTTATGTCAAGACTAGGCTTTTATGCTTGTGCAGATCCATACCTGTTGAGAGCATCCTGCCCAAAGTATTTTGGCTGTATGGTTTTTCCTCTTCTGGTGGCTGAGCAATTGCATTCTGGCTTTTATGCTACTAATAGTTTTTTCTGTGTTAGCAATTTTTTGCAGTAATATGATGTGTTATCTATTATATTTTTGTATCGGTTATGGTTTTAAGAAACACCGGTTTACTTAACAGAATTAGTTGAAGCTTCTCTTCCAACTGGGAGTTCTTTTAGTGTTGCATGGTAGGCCAGTGGTCATCTGTATTTTGGGTGGCTGAAGGGACAATTTTGAAAATGGATGGATGAGCCTCTAAACCTGTACACAGGTTTTAAAGGCTATGTTTGAGGAGTGTGCCTCAACCCTCAGACAAGAAGCTCAATGCTCATTGTCTCAAACATCAATGCATGCACCTCGAGCATCCGTTGTCTCATCCAATTTTCTCTTTTTTCCCCCATTTTTTTCTTTATACTTTTTCTTTTTATCTTGTTTACCCTTTCACCTTTTCCATTCTTGCATTATGTCTACTTTTCTTAGTTTTCATCATGTTTTTCTTGTAAGATATATCTCCATTTGTTTTTGGTTTATATTAAGGAACTAACTCTACCAAAAGGTCAACCTTGTGGTAGAAGATCCATGGATTATATTTATTTTAACAATCTCTCTCACGCAAATGTCTTTTTTGGACTTAAAGCATAGAACTGTGCATTGGCTCACCTCATACAAAGTGTTAAACAAATGGGGGTCATGCTTACTAGATTCAAAGTCGTAATCTTTGGTTATGTCTACTCTGATACCATGTTAAATAACCAACTCTGCCAAAAGGTCAACCTTATGGTAGAAATCCATGAATTATATTTATCTTAACAGTTTAGAAATTAAATGCCAATTTAGTCTGTTAATCCAAATAATCACTAGCTTTTTTTTTGTCCATGGTAGGCATTGCACTATTTACAAAAATATAATTTTTTATGAGAAAATTATAAAAAATAATCACTTTCGGGTGTCACTACTCTTTTTTAGCCACCCTATTTCAAAAACTCTTTTCTAGCCAC
>JAOWBR010002027.1:0-17010 GCA_028571145.1 Dionaea muscipula
ATTCTTCCGCTGCTAATGGATTCAGGTACGCCTTTTACGCATCCCTAATTGATCTCATATGGTCCTGGGGCGGATTCGTAGGAATCCCATCAAAAGGGAGAAGGAGAAAGTAAAAAATAGATAGAAGGAAAAGGGAAATGAGTGTGAGTGAGGGAAAGAAATTATTTTTATTTAAAATTTTTTCATAATATTGATAAAAGTTATATAATATTATAATCAAATTTTTTGCCCAAACAAGATTAATAGTAATATAATTTTAAATTTTACATTATTTTATGATTTTTTTTTCTATTTTTATAATATTATGAGTTGGGAGTAAATGTTCATCATATCGAAGACACGAACAACCGCTAATAATATAATAAAGGAATCACTAAGCGCAGTGCGTTTTTCAATAAATGCAACATGCTTTTTTACAAAAATTCCGATTTTATCCTTCTCTTTTTAAAAGAATTACAAAATTGTTTATTATTATATATATATAAAGAGAGAGAGAGTAATTTTATTTTGAGGACCTCTATCTAAAGACTTATTTGAGGACCTGACTTTTTCACCCATTGTTTGATTGTTTTATGATGATCTGAACCGTTAGATGTGTTTAAAATGTATTTTTAAGGAGGTATGCAAAAAATCAATAAAAAAGACAACCGGTAAGAGATTGATCCAAACCGGTTTTATTATAACCGTTGAATTATATTTTTATATAAAACTGCTTGGATCGAGCCCTTATCGGTTGTCTTTTTGGATGATTTTTTGCGTACCCCCTTAAAAACACATTTTAAACACATCTAACAATTCATATCATGGTAAAACAATCAAAAAATAGGAGGTCCGCAAATAGGTCCTCAAATACAGGTCCTCATTAGAAAAGTTACTCTATATATATATATATATATATATATATATATATATATAGGAATTCTCCAGAGAGGGCTTCTGTTTTTCAAGGGAGTGTGGACTTCTCACAACCCTTGGATTAACAATTATCAAAGGCCCAGATTTGATAGTAGTGGGCCTTTTTTCCAACAGTTTTTTTTTTTTTTGAAAACTTTCTAGGCTTTTGATGATTGTTAATCCAAGGGTTGTGAGAAGTCCATACTCCCTTGAAAAAACGGAAGCCCTCTCTGGAGAATTCCTTATGAACTTAAATTAATGTTTAGGTAAAAGCACTAAATCATATTAAAGGAAGTAACTCTGGATCGATGCAAGAATGGAAATCTTGGTGATATGCAGCGTAATTGGTGGAGCAATTACTGGACATGAATCTTGCACCTCCCTAGAATAATTTTGCTTCTTCTGTATATAGGTAGTTGCCCCTTCTGTATGTAAACAACACTGATACATGAAGTTAATACATCCTTGACATCTGCATTTTCTCATGGTATCAGAGTACTGATTTTGGTGAATCTGAAACTCACTCACCTTCTTCAAACACATCAAACAACTCAAACTTTACACCATGGCCAACCCAAAGGCGACATCTCTCAAAACCATAGAGGATCTTCATGATCCACTCATCCTACATCCTTCTGACACACCAGGATTAAAACTAGTGAACATCCTATTGGACGGACACAACTATGGGAAATGGAGCCGCTCCATGCATCCTAGCCCCAACGCCAAGAACAAACTTAGATTAGTTGATGGAACAATCAAGGCACCTCCATTAGGTGATCCGAGATACCAGATGTGCCAACGCTGCAATTGTTAGGATCTATGGCATGCACACAGTGAAAATTAAAGATTTTTAAAACCTGATCTAATTAATCCCGATCATGCCAATCTATGCGATAATATGTAAATGAGATGCGTACCTATTCAACGCGTATAGCGGACAGATCAAGATATTGATTGGGGATGATAGATGCCCACGTGTTCGTCCTCTAACCTTGATCCATATGGCTCGTTCGTCTTCGATCCTTCTATGATTCTTCGTAGACTTGATTAAGGTTTATGGAGATGAGAAACTCTTTTTGTCCTCTCTTTTGTGGGCGGCACTTGCATATGGAGGTCGGAAGACCATATTCATATTCTTCCTTTTATAATCAAACCGTTAGGCTATCTCATAGCCCTTTGATATTCTCATCATTAATCTATTCATTAATCCAATTAATGAATAATTAATTATTATCCCTTTGATATTCCCAACGTTAATCTATTCATTAATCCTATTAATGAATAATTAACTATTCTGAAAAAAATAATATATTAGTTTCTAATTAAACCAACGTTTCTGCTTAGTTGTACTAGCAGAGTTGCGCAACGTTGAATTTAACAAACTAATAATTATCAATTCACCCTCAACCATATGAACTTGATCAAATTCAAACAAACCTTATGTGTGTGACCACTTAGGCTCTATATCACGTCAGCAGGAGGATTTCATAACTCTTTGTGATTTTATTTAATTCATAATTAAATTAGTTTAAAATGAAAACTCTTTTTAATATTAAACAGTTAACTTGATCATCTCATGACCAACTAACCTTAAACCTCCAAGCCAAGATTGACTTCTAGTAAAGTGTCAAGGCTACCCGTGTGAAGAGAAGAATCAATTCCCCAACAAAGAACTTGTATGATTGTCTATTTATTCGTCCTTTCATCAAAGTCCCGAATCGTTCTACGGCATGGTATATTGTTAAACTCTAATAGACAATTCATATGTAAACATAACACACTTTGGACATGTCAATGGATTTATAGAAAACTCTTTTTCATACTATTACATTCTGGTTAGAGATTCTCAAGTCTACAAAGTATATGTTAAGTATAGAACTGATTCCTTAATACATGAATGATGGATCCCCTCTTAAGCGCTCACAACCTTCATATGGAAGATCTCATACCCAACGGTTCACCCCGTGTTCCCCCTTGGGCAGGGCTAATTGGAATGATATCAAAGCATGAGATCCGACGCACAAGACATCATGACGCTCTCAAGTCAAAGGACTATATAAATATAATCACTAGATAATTCTCATTAACAGTTAGTATTAATTATCATTGAGAATTATTTAAGTGTCACGTTCAGCACTCTTAGTCTCTACTAAGCGCCTACACAATCATCTTCCACTAACATTAATGGCTAACAAGATCAGTCATCTTAACCACTTTAGGCGATGAAATACATGATCGTCTATCCGGATCAACGATGTCCCATCTCCAGTCTACCACGAGAGAACGAAACATATTGAGCTAGATTGCCACACTGTCCGCAAGAGGATAAAAAAGGAAGACGTCAAGACGGTCCATGTATCTACTGGGAATCAAATAGCTGATATGTTTACCAAGTTGTTGTGAGCGCCTGCTTTTCACAAACATCTTAGCAAGTTGAGTGTTATTGACATCCACACTTTAACTTGAGGAGGAGTATTAAAGGAAGTAAATCTGGATCGATGCAAGAATGGAAATCCCGGTGATATGTAGCGTAATTGGTGGAGTAATTACTAGACATGAATCTTGCACCTGCCTAGAATAATTTTACTTCTTCTGTATATAGGTAGTTGCCCTTTCTGTGTGTAAACGACACTGATACATGAAGTTTATACATCCTTGACATCTACATTTTCTTAAATTAGATTGCCAATTTTTGCTAGCAATGGTATACCATTTCCGTATATAACATTGAATTGATATGAAAATGTGATATCTTTGATTTCAAGCTAGTCATATAAGTGCAATGCTGATAACTACGTAGTTGGTAATGTTTCATTTGCGTCTTATAAGTTCCTTCCTGAAATCCCATTGAAGCCATGAAGTCTGACTTCTATTCATTTCAGGAGTCGTACTTGGATGAACGAGTTAATAGTAGATTACGACGGCTAATTGCCTTCAACTATCTTCATCTCAACTCTGTTCAACAATTATCAGGTAAAGTGGATCTATAAATTTTGTCTTAGTGCTGCATTGGTGGCTCTACCTGTCTTTCTGATTTTTTTTTTTTTACTTTTGATGCCTTGTAGTATCTCAAAGAAATGACTTCAAACAGGGTGGTCTTGTTTCTGGCATCCACGCACCACCACCTGTGCAGATCACTTCTGATATTTATTCTCCTGGGAATGCTTTGCCCATTGTTCATCCTCTTGGGAGTGGTCACAGTTTTCCTACAAATGCTTCCAATCTCTACTCTGTGCCATCACCTGGAAGTTTTCATGAACCACTTTTATTTGCGGATGGTATTGTTCTTGACAATGCAGCTTCCCCTTTACACTTGATATTTGCTGCCATACTGGTTGTTTTATATTTCTTCATGCACTTTTGTTTTCTAGTGTCTTATCCTTTTTTTCTCCCATTTGTCTATTTCAATGATCTCGATATACATGCGTGTTTGGTAGCTGATAGTAAGCACATTATTTGTTGGATCTTGTGTGCATGCGTCTTGTGGATACGTGTGATTGATCCCACCTAGTGGGAAGTGGTCATGATGATGATGATGATGATGAATGATCTCGATATACATGAAATTTCAGCTCAAAGAGATTGTTGTGGTGCCCTTTGGAAAGTCTGCATTTTGTATCACCTATTTTTTTGCACCCCTTCTCCCGGTGTCTTTGCTAATCTAAGTTTCTACCTTTTCTCATCATCATCATTATTTCCTCAACCACTTTCAACTAAGTAGGGTCGGTCACACGTGTCCAAAGGGACACATGCACACAAGATCCGACAAATATTGTGCACTAACTGTTGGCTACCTAACACACACAAGTTTCTACCTTTTCTGATTTCCATTAAGTAGTTTTTAACTCTCTGAATAGGGACAGTTAATTTGTCAATTACACTGATTTCCCATTTTCTTTCTGTAGACATCTTTTGTCTTTCTCATGCCACTGCTTGCTCTACTTTGGTCAGGTGAACCTCGTTCTTCTACACTTGTTGGTAAAAGTCCAAAGGTTGATGTCCATAATGCATTGCCAAGAGCAGTCTGTGGTACTAGTGGTACCAGTGGTCAGGTTCATATGGTGGAATTTGTGAATTCCCTACCATGGTTACAATTTGGAGAGCACTTTGATACAAAAGGCGACTCTAGTGCTCGGTTTGACAGTGATTTGTCCATAATTCAGCCTGATGCTCCAGTGACTTCTGTTATCCCGTTTTCTCACGTATCTGCTCAGCATCCTAGTAAGAAGAGGACCAGCCCATATACTTCTGAAGCTTCTCCTATTGCACATAAACGGGGCAAGATGGACACTTTTCCATCAAAAACTATTGCAAATCTTTGCCCTGATGAGCCTCTGAACACGCAGCAATCCGAAGAGCTGTCCATTGATTGCACAAAGATGGAGATCGAGCCTACAAGCACCTGTGCTGGTAATGCTCAATCTCAGGAGCATTCAGGCACTGAATATTCTAAGTCCTTGCTCATCTTGTCTAAGCAGCAGCACAGAGAGGATATGATGGCTTTGGAAAAGTCTGATAAAACTGACACAATAATAAATGTGGAGCAACTGGCTGATTCCACTGCTAGTGGAACTGAAAAGAAGGAAGAGAAGCAAAAGTGGTTAGGGGTGTCTCTGACTGAATTTTTCACAGCAGATGAAGTGAAGCAACATCAGCAGAGCCTTAGACCACCTTATGATCAGGTTTACATCCTGTTTCCATCTAACTTCTCATTTTCTTGTTCAATGTCGTATGAGTTATTTACTGTATTCCTTCTTTTGTGTTGCCTTTACTATAGTTGAAATTGATATATTTGTGCTTTTTCTTTTCACAGCCTGCCGCTACAACCTATTCTAGCGAGAGCACGTGCCAATTGTGCTATTCCAGTAATCTTGCATATCCACCGTTGCCAATTTATTGCCTCTCCTGCAATATGCGTATTAAGAATCATGCGACGTATTACTCCATAGAGGATGAAAATGGTGCACAACTTTGCATTTGCTCGAAATGCTACAGCAAGCAACCCGGTGGCAACATGAAAATCCTTGAGCTTTCTATTCCGAAGTCTAATCTCGAGGTGAAGAAAAATGATATGGTCACGGAAGAATCGGTTAGCTATTTTCCTTTTCAGTACCTTTTTTTATGTAGCAGTTAAGTTCTCCTTGGGACTCTAAGGGTGGTTCTTTATACTTGCAGTGGGTTCAATGTGGCAAATGTGAACAATGGCAGCACCAGGTTTGTGCACTCTTCATTGATAAAAAGGACGTCGACGGACTTGGGGACTACATTTGCCCAAAATGCTACCTTGAGCAACTGAAATCGGGAGTTTTGGTCCCGTTGCCTCGTACAACTGGTTTTGGTGCTAGCAACCTTCCAAGTACTAAACTTAGTGCTCATATCGAGCAATGGCTCTTTAGTCATCTCAAGAAGGAAAGAGAAGAAAGGGCAAAGACAGTTGGAAAGAGTCCTGATGAGGTAATTTACAACATGACAAGGATGAGACATTAATCAGTTGGAAAATGAATATAATACTGACTGACTTTTGTGGTTAAATTCATAAGTCCTTAATGCAGAACTGAAAGCTTTTTTCCACTTTTTTACATCAGGTGCCTGGAGCAGCTCATCTTACTGTTCGCGTGGTATCATCTGTTGACAAAGAACTAAGAGTCAAGCAGCAGTTTTCCGATCTCTTCCCGGGCAAGAATTACCCAGAAAAATTTCCTTATAGATCAAAAGTAAGAAAACATTTTAACCAATAATCTATCTGGTTCTTGTGTGCAAAAAAAGTCGAGTTCTTGCATGATTTTTTTCTGACTACACTCTTTCTGTTATACCTTTCTCCTTTCAGGTTATTCTTTTATTTCAGATGATCGACGGGGTTGATGTATGTCTATTCGCGATGTATGTCCAGGAGTTTGGCTCACAATGCAGTCCCCCAAATAAGAGATGTATAAACATTGCATATCTAGATTCTGTGAAATACTTCAGGCCAGAAATAAAGACAGTGAAGGGAGAAGCTCTTAGAACATATGTCTACCATGAAATTTTGGTAATATATTATACTACTAGCTAGTTTGGTCAGCAGATTCTTTTGCATTCTTCTTCTCAGGGGCCGGCTCTAACCAATTTACTCTATGTTTTTGCTTAATTTATCCTTGAATCAGAATGGATATCTTGACTACAGCAAAAAAAGAGGCTTTGCAATATGCTATATATGGGCTTGCCCACCACGCAAAGGGGATGATTATATTTTGTATTGTCACCCCCACACACAGAAAACTCCACAGTGTGGGAAGCTAACACTCTGGTATCTCTCTCATACCTTGTTCTTGGGGAAAACCTTGTGGTTCTGTTTCCTCTTTAATATCATTTCACATGTATGTTTTATTATGTTCTGAATATTAGGTATCAAACCATGTTGAGAAAAGCTCTGGAGAAAAATATTGCGGTGCATGTTTCTAACTTATGGGAGCCAATTTTTTGGCCTGATGCTGTTTGCAAGACCAAAGTAACAGCAGCGCGGTTGCCATATGATGGTGACTATTTGTGTTCGATTATTGAGGGTCAGATTAAGAATATTGAGGAAGATGGAGACCCGCAGAAAAAGTGGGATCAAATCTCAAAGAGAAGCTTGGAAGCATTGGGACATGCCAACCCTTCTGATCACGATGCCAAAGACGTGTTATTGATGGATCGAGTAAGTTATAAGCTGTTCTATTTCTAAGAGCCATCATTATATTCTGTAATTATGGATGTCTTTCTAATTACTTTCATTGGATATATATTTTGTAATCTTTTGTCCCCCCTTGACAGCTAAAACAAGCCGTGGTTAAGACAAAAGATCGCTTCTTCGTTGTATACTTGCAACATGTCTGCATAGCCTGCTGTGAAGTTATTCTTTCTGGAACTCGATGGTTTTGCAATAAGTGCAAAAGTTACCAGTTGTGTGAAAGGCAAGTACTTATTTATGACTCTCAATGACTGTCATGCTTCTCCACTTCAGTTCAGTATGATTAGTTGTGAACTCGTTGGTTTTACATGCTATGTACTTTGTGTTCATTCGTCTCGTCTGCACCTTAATTATTTGTCCCAAATTTCCTTTGTGCCTTTCAGATGCCATCAGGAAGAAGATACACACACTGCCGGGGACGGTCAGACACACAAACTGTTTCAGGTACGTACATCTACTACGGTCAGTTCCCTTGCTCTCCTTTGATTACATTGTTACCTGTTTCTGACAACACGGCCATTCCTCACTGGGTGGGGTCGGTACACATAAGATCAGATAATTATAGTACGCCAGCTATTGGGTCCTTTGATGACATTGTTACCGGTTTCTGGCTGTTGGCTACCTACCTAACATGCACACAACAACACGGTTACTTGTTATCATATAGGAATGATCTCATGGATGACTTTTGTGGATATATTTACTCGAAGTGTAAGCTTGAGTATGTAAATATTCATGCTTGCTTGAGACATGACAGAACAATTTTGTAATCCAATCCTGCATATTATATAGCTTAATTAATATATTTACCACTTGAAACAACACGGAGACGGTTAATCAGCTGTTTGTTTCTGGCATAATATTTGTTATTGTTGAACGTACAGGAAGAGGTGGTTGATGTGCCCTTGGATACTGAGGACAATGATGCTATTCTGGACAACTGTTTCTTAGAGGACAGAGAGACATTTTTAAGCTTCTGTCAGGGAAACTACTATCGGTTTGATACGCTTCGCCGTGCAAAGTATTCGTCAACTATTATCCTATATCATCTCCACAATCCAACCAGAGTCCCTATTGCGAGTTGTTGCCGTTTATGCCACACGAGTAGTATTCAGGACAGTGAAAAATGGATGTGCAAGCTGTGCGCTGATCAGTTCAATGTTTGTGCTGCATGCTATAAGAAGATTGGTTCTGCCTCCCACATACACCATTTGACTCATCACCAACCACCTGCAGTTGATCTCAAAGAGCCGAGAATGTAAATGCCTTAGCTAGAGAAGGTAAGGTAAGGTAAGTTTTGTAGATTGATGGATGCATAATTTTAAATATTTCCTCTGATCTGTCTTTGGGGGTGTGTGTTAATTCTTAACTGCTGCTGTTTATCTACTTGGACCTTGCAGGGATGTAAAGAAAAAGAATTCGGCTCATAATGAAATCAGCAAATGGGCACACGATTACGTCAGGCTTTTTGTTTTGTCAATGGCGGCCGGTGGATACTAGCTTTTGAATTATTGAGTTATACAGAGAAAACTATACATGTAGATATACAGTTGAGAAATCGTCAGGAATAATGTGAACATTTATGTGGTTACCACGCATGCATAATCAATAATGCTTTTTGTTCAGGTCGTCCTAGTTTAGTTTGGCAGGTTGATGTCTTGTAATGAAATTTTTTTTAGTGTACAGTGTGATATCTTCATAGAGTAGGACATTTTGTAAGAATTGTAGCTTACAGGTAATAATTCACAGTAGATTCTGGGATTGAAATATGCACCCCGATTTAAAATATGACTCAACTCGTGAGTTTTTTATTTTTGAAAACTATCTGTGTGAACAGTTTTATTAGTTTCAAATTGTTCGTGGGAATAGTTTTCAAATATAAAAAAACTCTGTGTTGAATTGTGTTTTGAGTCAAGATAAATAGAAAAGTTCATTCCTTGTGAATTTTTTACATTTTGTTCGAGTCTTACTTTTTGAAGTTTTCTCAAAATCTCATGGATATTTTGTCAGTATACCCTAAATATTATTTTCTTTTGTACAGTTCCCTAAATTTAATTTTCTTTTTTAACCTGCTAATTTGAATTCTCTCCTCTGTTTCCGATATACTAGTAAATATACTACCACATCGTCAACCAAAAATCAATTTGGCAAAACAATGTTTTGGCTTTTCTATTTGTCATATGGGATTTGGCTACTTTTTTGAAATATTCGGATGGATCTTGATAATTGTTATTTATTGTATTTTCTATTTGTCATGTGGGATTTAGCTATTCCGATGGGGTGTGCTTTTAGAAGTATTAAATGTTATTATTATGGTCAGAAATAGTCCCTCAATGTAGGCAATTCTAAAGTTTTTGGTACAACGTTTATTAGCAATAAAAAAATTATATTCTCTTTAAAAGTAGATTAAAAAAAAAAAGTACTTTAATATATTACAGATAAAAAAAAAAAAATCATATTTGATTTCGGGGTTTTAACCCAAGTCAAGCTTAACTTCATCTCAATCTCAATTCTAAGATTTAATTTAAGGTTCTGCAGAGTGTTGGATCAAATAGATTTCAACCAAACTGCTGCTACGAATGTTATACAAGAAATTTGGAGAGTCACTGGACCTTCAAAAGCTTCGGTGGGTACTCGTAATGCTACAAATGGTGCAGCTTTTTTCATTAATGATGATGCAAGGATGGCATCTAGTCTAGTGATAACTTGAAGCAATCAATTGCAATCAATCATCCTCAGAAGAAGATACAATAGTCTGGTACAAACAATTTGCAACTACACCACACACAAAAGAGTTAATAACCCGAGGTCCGGCACTGATAATCTACACGGACGGCTATCGCTACATATCATCTTACAGTTGAACAAACACGGGACGGAAGTTCTTCCTAACTAGAACTTGAACATGAACTAGGACTCCGTGATTATGACTACATTTCAAATGTCAAATACTTCATACACGTAAACTAATCATAACAAAGCAAAGGGTCACTCACTCCAACAGCGGACAAATTGAATGTCTTCCCAATGAACGAAAGGCTAAGAAATCCGTCTCGGCAGATATCACGTGGTCAAGAACGTCCACAATTTCTTCCCTATCGATACTTCACCCGGGTGCATGGGCTCACACTCCTCATCGTCGCCGTCATCTCCTTCTGTTTCTTCACCCTGATGATCTCCATCTCTATCCAGAATTCTATCACTATGCTCCTCCACATAGGCACCTGGGGTTCTGTTGATATCATCTTCACTCAAATCAATGTCTTCTAATTGTGTCCCTGTAACGTGGCCACCAGTAATCTTTGGTTCAGCCTCGGCCTACCAAGGAAATGAGTAAAGGTCAAAGAATAATCAAGATGTAGGGAAATGAACATCATGGAACACGAATGACAAGATATCCTCATACAGATGCATGCATGCATGCTGCTCTCTTACTTCTTACCTGCACTATGTTTATTCCTCCTCCATTCTCACTTGTTGCCCCTGCGGAATGGGTTGCCTTAGAGAAAGAGCTTTCACCAAAAGTACCACTGCCACCAAGTGCTATAGTCTTTCCTCTGTCGAAATCAGATGGGGCTACAACAGGACCTTTGCTGGCCACACTGCCAATAATAAAGAGACATGAAAAACCTTGAAGTATCTCTCAGTTTTACAAGAACCAAAGGGTTATTATATCAAGTTAGACAAAGCGGCTGCGTTAGAAGGATAATCAAAGGAAAC
Organism: Dionaea muscipula; assembly: GCA_028571145.1. Taxonomy (NCBI): domain Eukaryota; kingdom Viridiplantae; phylum Streptophyta; class Magnoliopsida; order Caryophyllales; family Droseraceae; genus Dionaea; species Dionaea muscipula. Next base: position 11,327 of record JAOWBR010002027.1, read on the forward strand.
AAATTGAGCTGCATAGTCATCAAACACATCAACTTTTTTTTTCTTGAAAATCTCGAGGCATCAGAATCTCATCATCATCATCATCATCGTCGTACTCATGACCAAATCCCACTAGGTGAGATCGGCCACATGTATCCATTCGGACATATGCACAGAAATCCGACAAATATAGTGTGTTGACTGTTGGTTGCCTAACACGCTGGCATTAGAATCTCATGTCCCTCCTAATATCAGTTAGTAGGAGACAATGGATGTATTGAAGTATTATAGTGCAGCCATTTTCAGTTGTGTGGTGTGTGACAAAGTAGAGAGTAGGCTCCTTTATATAGCATAATATGCATGCCTACATCAAATGCATGCAATTTGGCAAATAAGGCACCTACTTTCTGGATCCTCGAAGATTGTATCGGTTTCCAGCTGGAGCTTGCAATTTCTGACGCCTCTTCCTGCGCCCTCTTGCCGTGACACTATCACCTTCACTGTCATCACCATCATGGACACTGGCTGAAATTTGAGAAGTATGGGCACGATTTCTTTTCCTTCCACCTCTCCTATTTCCCATATCCGCAATACTAGACCCTGATTCCTCAGGATGCCCATTTGGATGCTCACCATCACTTAGTTCAACAGTATGCCCAAGAATAGCCTCGGCATCTCTCACAACTGCCTTCACTGACCTTGACCTACTCACTCTTGGTCTTCCTTTCTTGCCAGGGATGCGCCCACGATTCAAGCCAGAAAGCTCAGAGGCTGAAGCCTCTTCCTTTTTCTCATCACGAACTCCTTCTGGTTCTGCTGAAACAGTTGCACCACCTCGTATCGTCGTGACATTGTCATCGGACTGCATCCTCTCAATATCCACAGAATCATTAACAACCCCAAAGGACGATTCATTAAAATCTTCCGCAACATTAAATCCATCTGATGCTGGTTCTACATTAGCTTGCTGGTTCAATAGAGAGGAACCCCCAGCTAAATTCTGCAATGGGGAGATCTCCCTTTTGTTACCAGGAGAGAACAATGATGAGGCACATTTCCGCAGCCAAGACAGCTTTCCTCCAGATTTTGGAGTTGCAATGTCACCAGAGCCCGGGCTTGTCTCATTGTTCTGCAGTCCAGGAGTCTGATCAAGCTTGACACCATTTCTCAAATAATTTTCAGCAGAAGGCCGAGAAAGCAACTCTGGACTTTCAGTGTTATGCAAAGGTTGATCGGAAAACACAAATGAACGGATAATCTCCCGACACTTCTCACAGCTTTCAATTTTGTCAACAAAAGCAATGAACCGCTCCCTTTCCTTCAGGAACTGTTCCCTATTATCCTTAACCTTACTGTTCAAGATGACAAGCTCCTCAATGTCCTTCTCTATTTCAAGTCGATGCCTCTCAATATCCTTCTTATTTGCAGCTAGTTCCTCCTTTTGTTTATCGATTTTACCTCTTTCCTCTTTCATATCATCCATTCCACGTTCAGCAACTTCTCTCAAGTAGTTAATATTGCCTAGTTCCCTCTCTCTCTCTTCCTCGAATTGTCTCTCTCTTTCATGAATTTTTTTTTCCTTATCTTCCAGCTTCTTCTGCATCTCGATCTCCAGCTCTCTTTTTCGCATCTCAAAATCATTCACCAACTGACTTCTTTCGCTTTGAGCTCTCTCAGACAGGAGTTTCTCTTCGTGATTCTTCTCTGCAGCAAAGGCCTCTTTGGCCAACTCCAGTGCTTCCAACTCACTCTGTATATTACTCTGTGCAGTCAGATTCTCATTTCTCAACCTCTCCTCCTCTAAACGTCTCCATTTCTCAAACTTTTCCTTCTCTTCAGTCAAGTTCCTCAAATCTTTCTCAATTTCAGCCTTTTTCTCATCAAGAGCTTCCCACTCTGCCTCAAAAGATTCCCTTTCCACCTTGAGCCCATCGACTTCTTTGCAAAGTACTTCCTTCTGAAGCCTATACTTGTCAATCTCTTGTTTAAGCTCTGACTGGAGATGGAGATGTTCTGACCTCTCTTCTTCTGTAACCTTAAGTTGTTCCCTCTCTTGTTGTATCTTCAGCAGCTGTTCTTCAATCTCGGCCTTTCTTTGTTCAAGTTCTTCCTTGAGGTTGAGTAAGTCCTCCTTTTCAATAAGCATGTCTTTCTTTTCACGCTCCAACTTTTTCTCCTCAGTCCTAATAGACTTCTCTTTCTCCCTTAAAACTGTTGATTTCGATTCCAAGTCTTTTTCCTTTTGCTTAAACTTCTCCAACTTCTTCTCCAACGCTACTTCTCTTTTTGTAACCTTCTCTTCCATGTGCCTAACTACAACTTCTTTCTTCTCTACCTCATCAGCCTTGCTTTTCAATTCATCATCAAAAGTTTTCCTTTTCTGGATGATTTCCAAGTCAAACTGTTGTTGCTTCGCATCCAGTTCCTTTTGGTGTTCTTCAACAAGTTTTTGAATCTCAGACTGCAACAAGAGAAAACAAAGAAATGAAATCAGAAACTTATTTTGCACATACAGGCCCGCCACACGATATTTAGTAGCTGTGAGAGGGATTTCTCCAAAGAGACATGAACGATTCCGAGGAAATCCTAATTTTCATGTGCTCATACACAAGATAATCCCTTCTTCGTGAGAGCATGTCGAGCTTGTTACTGGAAAATTATCTCTGGAATTAAGATAAAAAAAAAATTGAACGGTCAGAAATCTCTACCTTTCCCCATAAAATTAGAAAACGGTTATTTCCTCTCACTGTTCAGATGTCAAACACTTTCAACAGGTTTACCTTCTTCCTTCTTTTAGATAATGGACACTTCTCAGTCTGAATTTTTTTCTTCTTGGTGTTTTACTGTTCAGGAACTTGATGGTGGGTGAGGCGTTGTGCAACTGAAAGCTTAACAGCCAACATATATGATGATTACGTTACAGTTACGTATCCTGGTTAGCATGACATTACCTGGAACATTCTTGAAAAGTGACGTATCACATAAACAACTATGACATAGTTTACACGTGACAAAGACTTAAACTTTTGAAGTATTTTGTGCAAGCATTGTTTTCTTTTTCTTCTTTTCTTTATAAAAATTGTTAGACCTCTTCATTGTGGCTCTCCTTCAGTCTTGAGGGCATTTTTCTTCTGGTGAGATTCGCAGAGGAAGTAATATAGCTCCGCAAATGAAGTTCAGGGATACTAATTGACCTGAATTGATGGGGATTCTTCTGCAGAAAGGCCCATTTTTAACAAACTATAGGCGAATTAATTTGGAACACGAACAAAATGAGAAGGAGATTAGAAGTACGATAAAGGAGAAGAGAAACTCAAGAAAGGATGAATGGAAGTAGACATGGTCAAAACCTTAAACCAGAGCAATCATTGCAGCATTCAACATTTCAGTAACCATTCAAGAGATTCATGACACATGTAAAAATGATGAATCAACGGAGAAAAACACGCAATAAGATCACTATCGCCACAAACACTCACCTTTTCTCTTTCAGTAAGCTTTTCCTCCAATGCAAGTAATTCTCTCTCTTTCTTTTCAATTCTTTTTGTGGCAGCTTCAACATCCTGCATCAAAATCAGCACTGCTATGAATGGAAAGAACTCATGTGAAATCAGCAAACAATGTAAAGAGATGGTCACCTTCTCTTTTGCACTTAAACTAGCCAATCTATTGCATATATCATCTTCTTTCTTTATCAACTCTATATTTGTCGCATCTATCCTCTTTTGCGACTCCTCCAACTCCCTCTCTTTCTGCTTGTAGCTCCTCTCGAATTCATTAGCTCTCTCCTCTTTTTGATCCAGGATTCTGCGAGTTTCACCAATCCGCTCTTCTACTGCCTGTAATCTTCTTTCCCATTCCAAGAGGTCCTCTCTCTGTCTGGACAGGGTAGCTTCATGAGCTTCCCTCCTATCAATAACAAAATGGGCATTCAAGTTACCATCCAGACTACCATAATAGCAAGAAGTAAGAAACCCTACAGGTATAGAGTTCCCATCATATAAGTGGGGCATATAACATACTCTGAGTTGAAAGATGATCGTTCCCTTCGGAGCGAGTTTTCACGAGCCTCCAACTCTTGCAGTTTCCTATCTACCTCGGAAATCTTTCTGTTAGCTTCAGCAAGTTTAGCATCCACTGCATGCCCCTTGGCTTCTACTTCCAGTGATTTCTCATCTATCCTAGCTTCCAATGCTTTGGCTTCAGCCAATTTTGAATCAGCGGTAAATTTGATTTCAGCATATTCGCTTCTCATCTCCCGCAAAGCCTTCTCCAGCTGCAGCAACTCATATCCAATTAGCAAGGATTCCGCACTTGTAACAGAACCACGTGAGAGATCAAAATTTGTATGCAAATAGCGAAAGGACACAGCAACTTCTAATTAGGTAAAATAGGATAAACATAGACATTGCAGACAAATATGACTAGACAACACAGCGAAAGTCAAATCAGAATACTATGGCATCTTCTCTATATTGATCAAGCAAGTTGAAAGATGTAAATGGAGAACTTTACTTCTTCAAAATAACATGTTACTCCAATCAGTTTTGCTAAATATAAGAAGCAAATGAACATAGACAAATAGCTATTCCGTCGCAATAGACACACATGGATATGATGCAGAAAGAGCAAATGTAAACTACACTACAAAAGGATACAGATGCTTACATCGGTCACGCATTGCTTCTCCACGCCCAAAGCCTTCCGTAGATCTTCCTCACGCTTCTCAACTACATTGATTGCAATTAGATGCGCCCCTTGCTCTCTTTTTATTGCATCTTTCGCCTCAGACAAAGCCATCTGCAACTCTTCGTACTTGGAAATTGCTTCGTTCTTCTCAATCACCAGAAGTCCCATATTGTATTGGTACTCAAAAAGCTGCCAGAGTAAATAGTAGTTTTATCTCCTCAAACAAAATGATTTGAGATCATTTCAATATAACAATGCACAAACACGAACGAAGGTATCACAAGGCACAAACTAAAATAAACTCTGATAACAAGAAAACATACCATACACTGTATCACTGTGCTGAAATCAAATATATTGTGAACATGTCCCATCCTAGGAATTATTATTCGATAAAAAGCCTAAACCAGTAAAAGCCTCCTCTTATTCAAGTCAACAAAGTGAGAAAGCTCTTCTGCCACAGGGGAAGATAGGGATGCCTAGAGAAATGCTTAGGAAACGATGCATAAAACAAATATGAATGCATTGTTACCCCTTGTAGTTCTTCCTCCATTCGTAAAACCCATCAATTATCAGGAATAAACCCAAATTTCAGGCTAAGCAAATGGTTCAAGCTACATCTGCAACAACCACTTGGTTTTAGGTGGGGGGAATAGAAAAATGGTTGAAAAGGGAGATTCAAGTAAAACTAACCATATAGCCTACATTACACAAATAATCCGCATTTAATAAAGGAGCAGATGACACAGTGAATATGGAAGCCAAGAATGCATCCAGTTGGAAATGCGGTCAGAAAATCATTAGTAGAACTGTACGTTAACCGAAAGATGGAGATCTTCCAAGACCTAGGATTTACCGTGAAAGAGAGAAAGGCAACCACAACAATTGACCCAACCCACTAGGGCAACACTAGATCTATCACTTGACAATTTGTCATCCAGGTCAACCCAAGTCAATCATACGATGCAATTGCCAACAAGCCCACCAGTAATCCAACTGATAGCTCACTCGCCCCT
>JAOWBR010002138.1:0-17004 GCA_028571145.1 Dionaea muscipula
GAGGATTATGCCGAGCCTAAGCATGTAATTTTTGTATGACTCGACATTAATATGGCCCGATATTTGATGTTATGCCTTGTAATTTTTATATGTTCGGCATCAATACCGAGTCATATATTATTATGCCGAGTCTTTATAATTTTAAAAAGGATACTATTATCCGAAAATCATTTTTCATGGCTAAAAAAGAGTTTTTAAAGAAAAATGACTAAAAAAAAGTTTTGATTCCGAGAATTGACTACAAATGAGATTGCCTTTTCTAGAATTCGTGAACTTTAAACACCAATTTTTTACAACCGGCGTCCAATATCGACGTTCAAAATCATATTTCACACATCTCTACGCACGTTCCTTTGCATTCCGTAACATTTTTTTATTACACTTAACATGACAGGAAGTGGTTTTATGTGTGGCCTGGCCCCCCTCCCAGCTCAGATATCAAAACACATGGAGGTCTTTCCGGTCTAGTCAGTCAGGCTTCCATGTGATCAAAATTGCCATTGTCTTGAGCCCCACAATTGGGTCAAATGGCTCTGTGACTTGAGCCCTTTGGAGCTTTTCAAACCAAACCGTGGCCCGTTGGTGGGGTAGGGTTACCGTGAGCCGCACTTACATTAATAATAACAGACCTAACCACGATTCGATTCAAGATTCAAGAACAATGCTTTGAAGACCCTAGAGATGAGAACCCATGTGAACCTGAGCCTTCTCCTACGGAATCGCTGATAAGTATAATATTAACTATCGACTACCTAACATGCACTCGATCAGAAACCCCAAAAGGAAGAAAATAATGCTTCATAAACGAAAGCATCGACACCATCTTAATCTTATTGAATCCTCAGCAACAGTTGGTCTAGAAGAGAGAATAATACCAAGCCCTTCAAGAATAAGGATTGGCAGAATGCAAAACAACACTGCAGAACAGTTTCAGTTGTCTCTTAAGAATTTTGCCCTTCATGTCTATACAAATCAGTAACAGGAGCTCCAAAAGAAATGATCGATTCGACCACGCTATCAGAGCACATTAACCCGTTCAAGGATCTAATCTTAAATAGGTATTTGACTAGAATAGGAAACTAAACAAACACATGACAGGAGCATGCCCATTTAAAAAATGCTAAGTGAGCTGTGCTATGAGAACTTGTACTGCCAATGCTAGTTCTAGAATTTGTAGTTTACACTAATTTTATTTACTTACCTGACAAGCGTAAATCAATAGTCTATCCTCAACCGCCGTAATTCAGCAAGGAAGGAGGGACTGGAAGTGAGTGTACGGTGCGCAAGAGTCCTTATGTCTTCTCTTGAACAGTCTTGTGAAATACGGACAAGTTCCCACAGGGCACCTCCACTGATCATGTCTTTGGCATTCACCTCTGAGAATTTTAAAGTTTCAAAAGCATTGATAAGAAACTGGTATAGTGGTATTGGTATTCCATCAAGTGAAATAAGAGAAAGTTGGTACAAGCTTTTACCATGCTGAGCTAGGTGGCAGAGTGCCAGCTCAATATGGCGTCTAATTGGTGATGCTTCGTTGTTTGCATTCTGTACGATCCATGTAAGTGCTCCATCCTCGATCAACAGCGACCTGCCTGATTTAGACCCTGCAATCAGCTGTATGTTACTAGGATATCCCCGTAAGATGATATGCGAGTCTCCACTTGAATGAAAATTGAACTCAAGAATGAACTTCTATTGGACAGTATCTGATACAAACTCAAGAACGATTAGAGAATCCAATTGCTGAAGATTAACCAAAAAGCATCTGACTGTTGGGATGACTGAAGGATTGGAGAGTTTCAGTAAAATCTAGCCATTACCTTGAGATGACGCTTTGGACTCACATTTTGCAAAATTCGCAATTCCACGAGCAACTTGTGCAAGAACATCGGGGTGTCCACATCGGACCATACCTAACAAAGCCTTAATGCCACCTTCACCTCTGAGCTTTATCTGCAGTTTATCTAGAGAAACAGAAAGATATACAATTGTCAGCAGGTCATAATAGTTCTGCCCTTATTGTGATGTTCAGCTTTGGTATATACCCATTTAGCCTTTTTTCAAACACTCCAATGTGCCAACACAAAAGAGCTAGAGCCACCACAAAAATAACTCACACCACCACTTTGTCAGTGTAAATCACCGAACTGTTCATTGGACATAACCGAACAGTTCGGTGACCTTTTTTCTCACGCCACCACCATTAAAAAGAGAGGGAGCGAGAGCGAGAGCGAGAGAGAGAGAGAGAGAGAGAGAGAGAGAGAAGAGGGTGGCGTGAGTTATTTTTGTAGGGCGTGTAGCGGCTTCCGTAAAACAAACCTCTGAAAGAGGTGAATGAGGGGGAGTCAGCTTAGCCACAGAAGCATGAAAGAAAAAGATGTTCGATGTAGAAAGAAACACCAAACATGCTATACATTTGGATCCCGATGCAGCATACAGAGTCGCAATTTGTAAATCAAAAGTCATGACCTTAACAGTAACACATAAAAAAACAGACTCGTTGATAGAATTCAACTCAACAATAACTTGAGGATTCAAGGGGAATCCAACGTGGAACCATTCAAATATCAACAGAATGATGTTGGTTCAAGAAGATATCATGAAACACGAGAATACATGAATCTACTACCACTAAGAATAAGAATTCCACTTTCAAAATGTCATCTTTTGAGAGGCCAAAAATTTCCACTACCTAGTCAATGCAGGATCAGTGGGACAAACACTGAAAGTTTAAACACCCATTTGGCCTCTGCACAAAGCAGCCAATTAACCATGAAAATGGCGACTCTCAATGACCCAACTCTCGTATATGAGAAAGTGTTTCTAGAGTATGTTATCCATGGTTTAATTAAGTTATCTAATCCATAAGGACAGAGTAGAGCAACCTCTCTTTTCTAAGTTCGTCTGTTCAACTATTGATCAAACTGCAGGTAAGTCCTATCCAAGTGAATCAACTTTAGCTCTGTCAGGAAGCAATATCTTTGTTGGTTGTTTGCTGTTTTTGGTACCAGAAGATACTTTAAGCCATTATTTTTCAGAACTGAGAAAATAATTGAGGAATAAAATTGTAATTTTAACACAAAAGGACAAAGAAAAAGGCCCAGCCACCACCAAGCGTGTGGCCCAAAGTAGCTCTTAGCTGGTCCTAACTAACCATCTCCATAGCAAGGACATACTCCAGAAAAAAAAAATAAGAAAATTTCCATTCCATGTTCCCAATTGTCTGCTATAGTAAACCATACTTCTCTCTCATAAAAGCTCATGTTATTACCAGTTCAGTCAGGTAGTTGACTAAGAGAAGCCACTACTAACACACTAGAACCTGAAACAGATCTGAAGCCTTGTCCAAGCAAGACCTTCTCCATGGTCACTGGTGAAATGATGAAAAGGCCATTAAGAAGAATGAAGCATGGACTCTGGTTCAGTCATTGCTTAATCCTCACATTACGAGTTAGTAGATCTTCCAGGTATATGAGCCAATAGAGACACATAGGCAGCAAGCAAATAACCTTTGTTCTTTGAAAGACTTGCTTCATCACATAAGAAAGGTTCGCATGAAACTGAAAATAGGTTGCACAATTACCATTTCCACAAAGATTAGCAATAGCTCCAGCAACCATGCGAAGGGTTTGGGGATCCTCAGCATTAGCTGCGGTCATGGACAACAAACTTATGCCTCCCTGGGCCATAATAAGTTCCTGGTTGGTTTCTGAGTGGGACAATGGAAGGCAAAGTTACCATTCATCAAATTAGATAAGGTAGACAGGAAGCAGCAAGGAAAAAATTTAAAAGAATTAGGATGTGTATTACATATGGCAAATCAAATTACCATTCATCGCAAGATTCGCAATAGCACCAGCGGCTACTCTATGTATAGTTTCGTCATCTGAGCTTCTAAGAAGCATAAGCAAAGAAGTGAGTCCTCCTGCTTCTACAATCTTCTCCTGATTTGTTTCTGCGACATGGAATACTTGTCATTAACAATAAACCCCACCTTACAGGACTGCTAGTCAGCTATCACACAAAATGGCGGTAACCAGGACATAAACACAAAACGGGGCCAGGGTAGGAAGAAGTGGAAAAGCACCTCCCCAAAATAACTTCGTAAATTGGAGCGTTGATTATTTAACAATTTGTATGAGATACTTGGAACTCAATATCATGTGGGATGACAAGCAGCAGCAGACTTCTAATAACAGTGGTTATAAATTCAGTGAATTACAGCTCTATAGAATCTCCTGAATGACCAACTTTCTCAAGAAGTCTACTTCACAATCATTTGGGGACATTCAGAGTGGTAGCTAATAACTTGGAAAGATAAATTTACAGATTTGGCATTTCATAATTTACCATAGCCCTGGAAATCACTTACCTTCAGCAGCCAGATTTGCTACCACTTTTACAGCATGGATCCTTACATCAGCATCTTCAGCTTCAAGCAAGGACAAGATCTTTTGCAGTCCCACTGCAAGGAGATTTGAGCATTGTTAAAAAAGCCAACTGCTAATGAACCAACTAAAAGCACCAGGCAATATACACAAAAGCGACTGTAAGCTCATTACCATAATTCTTACCTTGCTCAAAGAGTTTGGCTATTGAAGTTTTATCCCCATTTCCAGCATCTCTCATTTGAGGAAGCATATCATGAGATCCTTGAGGATCTAAGTCATCAAGATCAGGCCCAAGACCTCCTCTGTCAAGTTTTCTTCTAGTCTGCGACAACCCAAAATGCAAGACCATGATGCTATAGAAACCAGTCTATTCCTGATCCCACTAAAAAGAGACAGATCAATGTTAAATTATTCTGAATCAAATTATTCAAAATGTTTGATCCATGTTCCCAATTAAACCAATCACATCTTGACTTCGAAGAGTGTAAGAAACTCGGAATCCAGTATAAAAATCCACATTTTTTAGACCTTTGGAGAACTATAAAGATGTCGTGGAATGGTCTACAGTAAGAAATAACAGACATGATTACCTAGTTGATTGGGAATCCATTTACAGAGTATCAAATATCAAAAAAGGGAAATATTCTAAACCTCAAGCTTTGATTTGGTGGGATGACATGGATGGTCAGTGTGAGAGTGATTCATTTTAGTCTGGGACATTGTGGTAAATTTAGGTTTCTAATATTGAGTTTAGGAATATTTTGTAAAGGGTCTAATTTTAGGATATAATATATGTTTTCATGAAATGGTACCTTATAGCTAGATGGTTTTGAGGATAATTTAGTTTCCTTGGGGAGTAAGGAATACAAGATCTATATGAACACTTGCAACGCTCAATTTTAGGATATGACACGTTTATGCACAAAATTCAAACAGCTTGAAGCTTGTTCCTTTGAGTTGTGTGATGCATATTCATCTAGGTGTGAGGCTTAGAACTCTAGATAAGATTCCTAGATTGTTACCTTCTACTTTACCATTATTTCTTTCTTTTCAGATTTGATCTTTCCCTCCCTCAATTAAAGATTAAACATTCATTAACCCAAAACCCTAAATTGCTACTTGCTTGGAAATTTCATCACTCATGTTGCATCACTAATATATACTACTATATATAAATGGAATTTGTTAAGATGATGTAGGAATTTTTAGTTCCAAAACACCATCACATTTCTTCCTAATCTACTAATCTTTGTGTGTATCCTCAAATCGATGCTATGTCCAAAAATGTGAAAACAATTATCCCTTAATAAAAAGGGAAAATAAAAGTAAGCACACGTTACACACCCCATTGAACCACGTTCTTCTCTCCCTCACCCAGTCTCCATTCATATTTCTTTCTTATTTTTGGTACTCTATTGCGAAAAATATTGGATGTGCCTCATCCTGGGAATGGATATATCTAGAGCAATTTCTAATAAATCTAGAGCATCAAAATGTAATGCATGTCTTCCCCAAAACATGAAAAATTTAGTAAACTTCTTCTTTCCATGAGTTCATTATAATTAATGGTGTTGATGATTATGTTTGCTTTTGATAAGAATATTGATGATTATGTTTTCCATTTAATTATAATACAATCTAATTTTATCATATCATGTACGCATGGCGTATATTAGAAACCTATTCTATAATAAATGCAGCTGTTTAGCTGGAAATGAATGAAAAATCACTACCAGTTTCTCTCATCTTATTGGTGCATCAACACATCCTTTAACCCATGGTAGTCAGCCCAGTTTGAGCAGAAATAGTATAAATCCAGGTTCCCCCATATTAGCATAAATCCTAGTCATGCCAAGAACTCAATTTCTTATTCACACCAATAACACGAACACTACATCCCATCCCACGAGACAAGAGCATACCTCATCAGCCTCAAAGCTTAATTGCAGCAATTGACTTTGCAGAATTTCTATCTCTCTTTCGAGTTTTTGTCTTTCATGCACTTCATCTTCCAGCGCATTTTGAAGTTTTAAAAGCTCAGCATTTGCAGTGGCCTAGTACATTGAAGGTTCCACAACAGCCATGTCAGTGATGCTCAGTCATGGAACCGAACTACTACAAGACATCATAAGGGCAGAAGACATACCTCTGACCTTTTCGATAAAGCAAGTTGACTTCTAAGATTCTTGACCTCCTCTTCAGCAGCCTGTTTCAGAAGCATTTCATTCTGTAGCAACTCGTTTAGCTCCGCAACCTCTCCAACACCAGGTACCTGTGTCTGTCAGTGGAAAGATCTGAGCAATGGCTTCCACAGCTTAGTTTAAGGAATAATATCTCTAGATGAATGCTGACCCTTTTCTTCTCTTTACACTAATATTACCCAATGACAACTCAAAAAACTTGAAATAACAGATATAAAGCTGCTCATTCTTTAGCATATTAGCATTGGTGACGACATTATACTGTATATTAATGCAGGAAACAGTACCCACTAACTATAAAAAAAAGTGATTGCAAATTTTCCAATAAATCCATGATATAACAGAAAGCTTGATCCCATAAATGTTCTAAGGGTACTTGTGATGGACCAATAATGCCCCAAGTATGGCCAAGGCCCAATTATCATTGACCAAAGCACGGACCAGTAAGACAATATACGTCAACTAACGGTTCATTCCTTTTCAAGTGCATTAATGATGTATGTGCTTTAAGCGTACATCACTTATACAACATAAAATTCTGCCACAAAAAGTCTAAGAAATTTATCTTTAAAGATTTACAAGTTGTTCTATATATGTTAGAACATCTAGAATCAAGTTTAAACCTTAAAAAGGAGTTTAGTTCAAATTTGAAATAAGCCTAAAACTGAAATGTTCATTCAGATCCAGAATTAGGCTTAAAATGGAAATAATCCATACAAATTTTTAAGGTATGAAACTTTACGAGGTTTTGTATGTTCTGATAAAAACCATTAAGATTTTTCTAGAGGTGCAAGAAACTTAAAGAGGCAGATGCTGAAATTTTAGCTAGGAGGTAAAAGAAGAGTTTGGTGCAGAAAGTTACATACAAGAGAACATACCCTAAGTCAGGACAATGTACCAGTGTCATATAAAAAAGAGAACACAAATGTTGTGGACTATATGTGGGGTTAAACGTCCATCCCTAAGCTAACACAGATAAAAAAAAATCCCTAGAAAAGGTTTGGATGGATGACATTGGGCCTTGGGCAAAACAGTTACCACCAAAAACATTGTAAGAAGCACCAGTAATAGTAACATTCTGATGATAACATAAGTACCTCTCTAGTAGGTGTTTTGTTTGAGGTATCATCTCTACGACCGGATGTTGTAGCTACACTGTCCTGCCTTTCCTGATTTATAAGCCATTTCTCCTCAAGCTTCTCTATTGCCTCCATGTATTCTTTTTCGTACTTCACCCGTTCTTTCTAAAAGAGGTTAACATGATTTTAGCGTAAAAACTAAGCATAACTGGCTTCATCAAGAAAATCAAGCACATAAGTTTGACCAACCATAAAACGATGCAGCAATAGATTACTGATTACCCAGATATCCTTTGTTTTCAGTTAGTAAGCCATCATCAATATGAACCATAACATAGAAGATTGAACCTACAAATATACCTTGGACCATCTTGTAAAATTTAAACTCCAAAGTCCAAACAGAAAAAGAATGAGGAAAATGGAAGCCAAAAAATGGCAGATTCTCAAGCAAATCTCCAACCCATCATATTTTCCACTTCAGGCCACAATTTGATTCATCAAGAAAGGATACCATTAGAGAGGATGAATAAGGTGCACGCTTACGACCTAAAAGACAAAAGTGTTGGGAAGTGCAATAGTTATTTTTCAAGTGTGATTTCTCTAATGCCATCAAGCAACAGATCCTTGGGCGAATGAAGTTGTAGAGAATTGCTGAGAAGTGGTTCAATCATCATCATCATCATCATTACCGCGATATCTTCCCACTGAGTAGGGTCGACCACATATGTGCGTAGGACACATACACACAAAGTCCGACAAATATAGTGCACTGGACGACTACCTAACACGCACTGTCCTAACCTAATCCGTAGATTAGGTTTGAACGAAAAATAGTAATATAATAGCAAATAGCAATAAATAATAATATAGCAGTCTATAATATATATATAAATCTCCAACATATGCTAATGCCAAACAATATATGGTAATGATAATGGTAATACATAAAAATCAAATCAATAAAGGCCATAGACATAACCACCAAAGAAAGGCCACAAAGACTTGACCACAAAATTAATCCCAATTTCCAACCCCTTCCACTTCTTCCATCACGACCACTTCCGCTAAGTGGGATCAACCACACGTATTTGCATCTTCCACTCCGTCCGATGCACAACTTTCTTTATGGTGGGTTGCAGCATGTCAAGGTCAGTACAGATCACGTCATCCAAATCTTATTCGATCGTTCCCTGATCCTTCATAGGTGGCCTGGTCGGCGTAGACGTCTCTCCCTCAGTTTATCCACTATCGGTGTCACCCCCAACCTGCCGACGGATCTCCTCATTCCTTATCCTCTCTCTACGAGTAACTTCACACATCCACGCCTTAACATACACATCTCTGTCATCGTCACTCGATGTGCGTGATCGGCCAGGATTTTGTCTCGTAATGCAAGACAGACTGAATCGCGGTCCGATATAATTTCTCTTTTAGCTTTAAAGGTACTCGTCTATCGCACAGAATACCTGAGACGACTCTCCATTTCTATCAACCGGCATTAATCATGTGAGTAACCTTATCGTCTATCTCTCCATCACCTTGTATAAGTGATACTAAATATCTAAACTTATTTGGCCGATGCACACCCTATCCATCAACCATCACTCGAGGGCATCATGCTTCTCCTCCTTAAATACACACCACATACTCCGTTTTGCACTTATTAATCCGGAGTCCTTTAGCCTCCAGAGCCGTCATCCACTTTCGTAGCTTATCTTCTACCCATATTCTAGTCATGTCCACCAATACAATATCGTCTACAAAAAGCATGCGCCATGCATCTTCGTCTACGTCCCTCGTGAGCTTGTCCAAAACTAACAAAAATAAATATGGACTCAAAACTGACCTCTGGCGCACACCAACGGTGACTGGGAAATCACTAGTGAGCATTCCAGCTGTCCTGAGACACGTCGCCGTCACGACATACATATTTTTAATGATATCAATATATTGCTTACTTACTACTCTCTTCTGTAACACCCACCACACCACTTTTCTCAACACTCTATCGTATGCCTTCTCAAGGTCGATAAAAACCAAGTGCAACTCCGTTCTCCTCTCTCTAAACTTTGTTAATATCCCACACATAAGGTGAGTGACCTCCATAGTATAACGCTCTAGCATGAACCCAAAATGGTTATCGACTACTTTAATTCCCCTACACAACCTCCGCTCAATCACTTTTTCCCATAACTTCATAGTTTGACTCATAAGCTTAACTCCTCGATAGTTTGTACACTCCAACACATCTCCCTTATTCTTGTACAGCGATACAATCATACTTTTTCTCCAAACCAGTACGATTGAGAAGTGGTTCAAATGGTTCCAAAATACAATAAAGGGGAAGAGTAGAAGCGGCAAGATCAAGAGGGTCTTTTGTGTCACGGCTTATCTACCATATTTAGATTGAGAGGAACAATAGCATTTTTGGGTGAGGAAAAAGATCGGTTGAACAAATTGTAAATCTCATAGAATTTGAGGTCAGATATAAATGTTTGTCTAGGGGCACAGAGTTATAAAGACATAGCTTTAGGATATTTATACAGCTATTCTGAGTTAATCACACAAAGGACCAATAGGATTTTTTGTTTTTGTGGCTTTCCTATTGGTCTGGGATCTGAAATTGAAAAAATAGAGGTGCCTCTAGTAGAGTTTTTCTTCTATGGCAATGGAAATTCTTGACCGTTTGCCAAAAATATAATAAGACGTGCAGATAGAGTAGTGAGGGAATTGGATTATTAGAACTCACCTCCAATGCATCGGCATACTTTTCTTCAGCATCAGAGATGCGCTCTTGTGCTTCCTTGCTAATCTGTTCGATCCGGTCCAGAAATGCCTTCTGCTGCCTCTCGCTTTCTGCCATGAGTTTGTCTAGTTGTATGTCAAGTTTCCTGGACAAACTTTTATAATCAAACTCTTCCTTTATCTTCAACATGTTTTCGACCTTCATAGCCTGCAAGGAGTACAAAGAGGATAACATTCCATAGCTAGGTCACTCATAACCTCGACAATTTTTTCACCGAAAAAAAAAACCATCAAACCAAACTAAGGCTCCTGTCCCACATCTAACATGCTCCAAAGATTATAGGAGTGATGTTGGAATGTGGACCTAAAAATGGACCTTAAAATGTGGACCTAAAAATGGACCTTAAAATGGTTCAGATCAAACATGAAAGACACAATTCACGAAATTGTTATGTAAGACAGGCCAGTTGAGCTATATTGTTGAAGGGAAAATCATATACTCACTCTTTGTCCAAACAATATAGTACTAGCCGTCTCTCCACGATGCCGAGGGGATGGGCCTATTGTAATAATCAATGACGTTCTTGCAGATCCTGTATTGGATGTGACATCAGCAACATGAAGAACACTTATGGAGGCAATGCAAGCAAGACAATCATAGTAACAAAGGGATGTTCCTGTTGCATGAATTCCTTTGACGCACACAGCCCTCTGTGATTGCACTTTTCTCTCCATGGAAATAATATTTAAGGATCTTTTTTAACCCAGGCAATGGGCACCCAAGGGCGGAAATAATTGGATCCCCATTTAAACCTCTCCAAGCTCCATGAAATAAGATAAATGTACTTGGTGTTCTTGTTTGCACCAGTGAGATAACCGTAAAATGCTATTGAATCCACAACCCACCTCCAAATGAATCTCGAAGCAATCTTGTGAGCTTTGAATCACGAACTGGGATGTGGGGACTATTCTCTGCTAGAGCATTTATGCACTTCCCAAGTGCGCTCAAAGAAAGGTTAATTGATTTAGCTTCCTCAAGGGTATGACCATCACTTCCTGCTACAGCAGGGATCAATAAAAAAGTCAGTGACTCAGTAATAAGAGGTTAGCAAAATCCTAGGGAAAGAGCAGAGAAAACAGAATGCCATATCAACTCTTAAGTCAATCAAGCACAAGGCATTTCCAGAATGAACAAGATCTATATAGTAAATTAAATTTCCTTAAATTAAATCATCAACATCATCCTCATGATCAAATCCCACTAGGTGGGGTCGGTCACATGTATCCATTAGAATACATACACAGAGATCCGATTGTCAGCTATCTAACACGCACATTTCCTTAAATTAAATGAATTCCACTTTTCCTTGTGTTGTGATAGTATTATGATATACATAGCCCATAGTCCCAAGCTTTAGTCTTAGAGTGTTATGACTGTGGCCCATTGGGTGTAGCCCATTTTGTATTGGCCCACATACTAGGACTTTATATGATGTAGTAATCCTTCCTTTTTGAATTAAGAAAGAGAAACAGACACACATATCAATAATAACAATAAACATGGCCGACCCCATCTAGTGGAAAAACGCCTTGATTGATTGATTGATTGATTTTGTTTACAATCATACGACAACAAAAACTATGTTTATTATCATCTCGTAGTTTATTCCAAACTATTGTTCATCCCATATTTTTGTTCCAAACTACTGATCATATGAATACTCCGAACGATACATGTCAGTATGAATACTTGATCTATACCCATCCCATATTTTACTAACAGAGCACAAGGTGCATAATTTCCTGCCATATTGACTAACTTAAGGTTTCTTCTAGGTTATGAACAAGTTGGTTCCTTTCCTTGTTTTACCTTTTCCCTCTGGTTTCTGCAAGAACATCTAGTATGAATTTACTATAAATATTTTCACTTCATTGTCTTAACAACTTATGATGGAAATCATACTCATACTGATTCCACTGGTTCTTCCCGCACTGAACCTACCTTTTCATTGGCATCTTTTAGTCTTGTTGACATTCTTGCAGATGGGCCATGTGGTACACAGTTTCTAACTAAGTAACAAGTATTTCTGGTTAACATTTTTGTTCTAGACTATCTTCCGGAACCCAAAGGAACTCAAGCCCTACCATGTTCCAATGCCAGAGCGATGTAATCTACCTGCTGCGGCTATCCATGCATATTCCGATTCAATTATCATTGTTGATATACATGCTCCTGCTGCGCACGTAGCACAGCACAAGTGGCAACCAAATACCCCAGATGGCCAGGGTGCACCATTTCTTTTTCAGCATGGCAAGGCTGGGGCAAACTCTACAGGTGGAACCTTGATGCGCATGTTCAAGGGGCCAACTGGCTTTGGTGCTGATGAGTGGCAATTCCCTCAAGCATTAGCCTTTTCTGCTATGGGAATTAGAGGCTCATCTGTCATTGCAATTACAAATGATATGCAAATAATTACTGGTGAGCAATTTCCGATATAAGTTTTCTCTATATTATTCTATTTCTGTTTCTAGAGGTACTTTTAACATGGGTAATCACAAATAGTGGGTCTTCCTTGTGTCTCTTGAATATGTGGGCTCGGTTTTGGTGCCTTTTAAAGTTAATATGCTGTTGAAGTTTGTAGCTTTGGTTGTGCAATTTCCTGCCAATAAATTTTCAGAATAAGTCTTAGCCTTTTAACTTTTTCAATGTTGATTCTCTTGCTCATTCAGATACTTGGTCATATCTTTTGCCTTGCTTTTTTTCCCAGGTAGTTAGTTGTACATGCTCTACATGTACATTTACGCTTGTTTATGTGTTATTGTGTCCAAGAATCTGATTTGACACTTCTCACACTTGTCACATGTATTGTCTGTCACTAGAAACAGTTGCGACTTATTATTATCGTAGTTCTCTGAATTGTTAAATATGGATCTGTTGGGTACCCAGGTGGGCATGTAGATAATAGTATCAGACTAGTCTCGTTGGACGGGGCGAAAACCCTTGAGACAGCAATAGCCCATTGTGCTCCTGTGACATGCCTGTCCCTCTCATCTGACAGCAGCTACCTTGTGACTGGATCACGGGATGCAACAGTTCTCCTTTGGAGGATCCATCGTGCAGTTGCAAGTTCTGTCTCCAGCAGTATATCTGAAACTTCCACAGGGGGGATTCCGACTTCACTAAACAGTAACACTTTGGCAACTATGCTGGCAGACAAAAGCAGGAGGCATCAAATTGAAGGACCCATCCATGTTCTCCGAGGCCACCTTCGAGAAGTTATTTGTTGTTGTGTTAGCTCAGATCTTGGAATTGTTGTTTCTTCTTCCCACGCTTCAGATACCTTAATCCATTCTGTTAGAAATGGTCGACTGATCAGAAGGCTAGTTGGTGTTGAGGCCCATGCTGCTTGCATCTCCTCTGATGGTGTTCTAATGGCATGGAATCAATCACTTCATATGCTAAGCACCTTTACTCTTAATGGCATTCCTATAGCTAGGGCAAAGCTTCCCTTATCTGTTAGCATCAGCTGCATGGAAGTTTCCTTTGATGGCCAGACTGCTTTGGTTGGAGTGAATTCTTGTTCAAACAATGACACAGTGGTTGAGTACAACAACGATTGGCAGTTAAAGAAGCATGGTCCTGAAGGTCTTCATCAGAGAGCTGATGACGAACCGGACAATTTGTTGGATGTACCATCACCATCTGTCTGCTTTCTGGATCTCTATTCAATGAAGGTATTCCTTTTCCGTTGCTTGGTATTATACCCCTCAGTTGTTTAGATAACTGCTTATTGAATCTCTATATCCTGAAGCTCACTTTGTATCAGAATGACGCAACTCATGGTTGTATATGCTGTTCACTGAAGTGGTGCTGTATATATTGCACTGATAAATTCCCCACCACAGGTGCTACATATTCTGAAGCTTAATGGACATGATATAACTGCCCTAGCCGTAAACCACGATAGCACAAATCTGTTGGTGTCAACTTTGGATAAGCAGTTGATAATCTTCACAGATCCTGCGGTAAGTTTGTTTTATTTTTATGTTCTCTCTTTTTGGATTATGAACTCTTGTTTTAGTTTTAAACATGCATCAGTTCTCTTATGTGCTCCTTTTAGTTCCTTGAGGTGGAATGGGGCAACACAATTCTCAACACCCCCCCTCCCCCTTCCCTACCCCCAACAAAAAAAAGGGGAAATCCCATTCCCCAAACCCATTACGAGGGAGATCCATCTTCAAAAACTTTCAAAACATTTTGAAGTAGCTTTTACTAGTCAGACTAGCTGGTAATTTCTTAAGGGCTTTTGAGATTCATCATTTATTCTAAATTTTTAGATTTGGACCCACAATTGTTCAGAATGATTTTTTTTTCCCTCGTCTCATTATTGCTTTGAAATGCTTTAGAGGGAAAATTTTTGCATCCATGAGGGGAAAATCAACTCAACCTCATAAGAGAAGGGAAATCAATTCATGTGTGTATACTACATGATTGATTTCTGTACTTGTTGGGATCGGCTTCTGTATTTATTCTTGCTGTCTCCATCGCCATCACCATGGCCATTGCTCTAGAGTTGCACCTTGGATTGTAATTCTCTTGTGCTTGCTCCACCTCTCTCCCTCTTTGCTTTACTCTGTAGAGTGACCATAACCAAAGATGACGAAGCCGAAGGAGGAGAGATGGAGAGGAGGGAGATGAGTGCTTTACCTTTAGCAAACAGTTGTGTTCCAACCAAACGGATTGTGTATGGAAATGATGGCCAATCGAGCAAAAATCCTAATGTTGAATGTCTTAGTATGAGGTGTTCCTTCCAAAACTTGAATGAACCTAGGACCAAAAGGACCTGACCAGGCTAGTCCTACCAAACTCAATCTAGGACCATGGTCTGGATGGCCCCAATTATCTTCTTCAAAAACTATCCTGAGCTCGAGTTAGCCGGCACATAACCAACCCTACATTTCAAAAACTACCTTTTTCTTCTCATGCTCTAGTCTCTTGTTGTAGTTAGGATCAATCTATCCTCTGTTTTATAATTGGCAAACCCCTCTTTTACAGTTTGCGTTGTGCTTCAATTTGCAGCTAAGCCTGAAAGTCGTGGATCATATGCTCAAGCTTGGTTGGGAGGGCGATGGGCTCAGCCCTCTTATAAAGTGAAGAAAGATCTCGGTTTTCTCTTCTCTTCTCGGGGAGAGGTATCAAGAAAAGATCGAGTGTTGATCTGTGAAAACTGTGTCCACCCCACAAGCTCGAGGACAATTTCATCAAATATGCTGACTGGGGAGTTTCTATCGGCTATCAGCCACTGTATCATATGTACTCAAACAGGAAGAGATAGTGCCCATGTAGAATTGCGACATTGTGTGGATGAAAATATTAGGCTCGGTGTTGTACGGTTTGGGCAATTTTTGACTCCATTTCTACGTAGGCTTCTTGTAATTGTTGATATTCATCAGGGTTCTAGCTGGTCATTTTTGCCTGAGTTGTTCATAGTTAATTAATAGGTGTAAATCTAGTCCGAAATAGACGGCTCCCTGGCTGGCTTATTCATAAAAATCAAGTCTAAAAATGACTGGTCATTTTTCCCTGGCTTGACTCGTGCAAAAAGCCAAAAAGGGTTCACGGGATCCTAACTTATTCATAAAAATAAGATTATCTATGAATAACTATCTTTGAATGTTAATTTAACTATTATTGAAAAATCCTGTGAGTTTTGTTAAGTTAAATAACAATGAAAGCACCAAATTCAAAAACCATTAGGCTTCTAAATTGATATTGGATCAGACTGTCCAATTAAATAGTCCATCGTTGTTAATGGTATCCATCAAATTAGGCAGGTGAGCCGTTAAGTAACCTTAATTGAGCTATCTCAATTATGGGATAATTGTGAGAGTCGTATAATAATAAGGTATCTCAATCTGAAACTCAAAATAAAGTGTACTATCAAGTTACTTAATTTTGGGGTAAATTATAATTATGAGAGTTTTATTTAATAATAACTTCAAGAAATAGTTCCTTGAGAAATAAACGTCTTTTTAGGCCATGGATGTACGAGGTAGTACCTTGACTTTAATTAGTCGAGGTATACGTAAGTTGGTCCGGACATCTGAGTTATAAAAAAAAAAAAAAACTCAACAAATAGAGGTATTTCAATGACAAACTCAAAATATAGAATGCATTTCAAGTTTGTTAAGAAATCATTACATAGTACTTTTATTATTCGTGAATATACTTTTATTATTCGTGAATTTAATTTTCATCCACATTCAAATAATCATTACACAATACTCTCATTATTCGTGCAACTAATTTGCATCCACATCCAAACAATCATTACATAATAAACTCTCAGGCCCTGTTTGGTTGGTAGATTAAATAATGGGGGATAATTCGCCCAAATTGCCCTTCTCCCATGCAATCCGCCACCACCCAATGCCACCGCCTACCGCCATCGCCGCCCACCACTGCCATCCACCGTTGTCGCCCTGTTTGGTTGATGGGTGATGCAGGAGGTGGCGGTGGTGGCCTGGTTGGCAGTGGCGACAAGAGGTGGTGGTGGGCGCGCGACTGGAGGCGGAGGTGGGTGGTGG
>JAOWBR010002249.1:0-10648 GCA_028571145.1 Dionaea muscipula
CACGGCCGTGACCAGCTATAAAACGGGTTGGGGCTACAGCCCAATTTCGAGGTCCTGACGAGTTTCTGAGCCTCCGAGCTTGCATGGCAGCATGATATGCGTGGAATATTGACCCGTAATCATCCCGGCTTGTGGTCCACCTGCGAAACACATAAAATAACGTGGTAAACATGTAACGCAGCATCGCACGATATGAATAAAATACATTATAAACATATGTGTCTAAGGACCATAAAATATATATTGGCATAAATTACGAGTACGATGAGTACACTTTCGTGCACTCATCATTAGGAAATGGCCAGATGGTGGCAACTGGACTGGGCCGGGTGGAAGCCGGGTTCGGGCCGGGTTGTGCTCTATCCGGGTCTTGTAGAGGGTGGTGTGCGCGGCTCGGACCAACGAAGAGGAGATGAGAAATGAAAAGGGGGAGGGGGCTTTATAGGCAAGGGTCAAGGGCGTTCACCGGTCGAAGAGTCTCGCGTCGGATGGTCGACCTCCGAGCCGAGTGAAGCCTTTCAAGTGTCTCTACTCGGGTCGCTCTGAGTGATGCGTGAGCGGAGGTTAGGCTTGGTCTGGACAGGCGGAGATGGTCCAAATGGAGGGGGATGGGGGGTCTATTTATAGGCAAGGAAAAGGCATATCGGACTCGGTCTGGGTGGACAGGCCGGGTGGTCGGGCCGAGTGGAGTCGGCGGGCCAAGTGGGGTGAGCCGCGTCTAGTTGGAAGGTCCAATCTCGGATCCTTTGCCCACGTATCACAGGGGGAATCCAGATATAACAGTTTTGCTAGCTGATTTGGGCATTATATTACACCTATCAGATTCGAATTAATTTGAGACGATGTGAACCGTTGGATGTGTTTAAAATATTTGAAAAATGATTGCATTAAACCCTCGGGTTCCGGTAGGGTTGATTGTACCTAAATATATTCTGGTTTCTATAGAATTTTTATTTTTTTGACATTCTTTTCTTGGGGTTAATGCATTAACCTCTCGGGTTCCAGTAGATTTTTTGTACACTCTTAAAAACACTCTTGTACTCTCTTACACGTATCGGATTCTGGTAGGGCCGCCGCTCAATCTTCCTCTCCCCTTCACTTGTGCCTCTGCTCCCTTCAATTTCGTCGTTCGATTTCGCCCTCGTTTGGGTGAGCCCCTCATCGCCAGTGGCCACCCTTTGATTCCGTCCAACCAGCCACTTCTCCATTCTGATTGGCAGAACGTTGCCCTGGCAGCCACCAATGAGCAGATCTGGTTTTGGGTTTTTTGGGTTTTTTGGGGTAGGGCTGAGGAGTGAAGACTTGATGGGTGTATTACAATCTCCCTAGCTTAAATCACTCGTTACGCCCAACAAAAAATCACTCGTTATGCCCAACCAAAGAGGAACAATAACCAGGTAGCATGCAGGCCCACCACTCACCCAAAAGATTGTCTAGCCATGTGGTACTTAGGCCTAAGCCTATCATGACTGGTTGACTCTAATACCATTTGTAACGCCCTAAGTCTAGAGCTTGCTATACATTTCAACCGGCTCATTTATTCTCTCAGGCCTGAAAAGATGAATGTTGTTGCTAAGGTCGAAACCCTATTGTTTTTTGCATTTCAAAATCTTGTCTCACCTAGGTAAACTAGGTCTTAGTCACAACCCACACCTAATGCTCTGTGGCATCACGATGTGCTGCTAGCCTGCTAGGTCATAGGAATTACTCCATATAACGAAGCAAGGTTTTATATGAAACAATAGTCAACCTCAAAAGGGATAATATATAGTGAAATAATAACTTTTGACATTTAACTAAGGTTCTAGTGTGCCATAACATCCCATTATCCCAACACCTCTGATGAGAAATCCTAGAACAAATATTACAAATTGTAAATAAATCCGACAACTGAAGTTCAAGAGTCATTCAAATGGGTTATATTTTATATAGTGCTGGTTCCAACATAATGGGCCACCAATCGGATAACCTTCAGAACATTGAATCCCTGAACTTTAGCCTCACAACCCTTGAAATCCTCGATTCTTGGAACCGTTAAACTTGTTAAACCGTCCTTTGATTTTTTTTTTCAAGGGCTTGATTTTTCTAAGATTGTGCGGTTCAAAGTGCAATGAGTCAAGGATTTAGGCTTTTGGGGTTCAATGTGCAATGAATTGATCATTTGGTCAATAATTTCAGGGTTTAGGTCTTGAAGGGTTCAAAGACTTCATGCAATACAACATGTGGTTTAAGCTTTCATTGAAACGTCAACCAGTTAATTAAGGATTTATGTGCTTGATTAAATACTTATGAGTGTATAGGACCAACAAGTTCAAGGATTGTGGTCTAAAGGGCTCGAGGGTGGATGTTTTATAGGTTTATGCTTTGATCAAGGGTTAAAAGGTTTTTAATGTTCAATATAGGGTTTGAGCCTTTGAGGATCAAAGGGTGAGATCATGGATTTGGTTGTTTGGTATAGGGTTTCAAGATTTAGACTAAGTGGTATGAGTGTGTTCGTACTGTGCTAATATGTTCTTGAGTTTTGTTTTAAACGATGACACTGAGCTCTCTTTAACTCTCTCATGTGCAACATTCTTGCATATGACCTTTCTTGTGATGTTCACATAACCTTTTGGCCTTAGTTTATGCCAGAGAATAGCAAGAAAAAATGTAGAAACAATAGAACAACTCAAAATTCTTCTCTTAATTCATTGCATTTAGCCAAGGACTTCTGAAACTTTCTTTATGTGTTTGGATCGTATATGTGTTTAGATTGAAGTGCAAGCAGAGTGCAAAGTCAAGAGTTGTGTTTGCTTTGTCAATGAACTAAATCTACCGAAAGTTCAAATATCAAAGAACAAACTTTGAGTATGCTCAAGTCCACACAAACAAAACAATAATAATTACTTGAGAGTAACTAGATTTGAACTCATGATCGCTTAGCCATACCATATCAAAGAACAAACTCTACCACAAGCTGAAGCTTATGCTAATAGGCTCCAGAAATGGTTTTATATTTTAACTCCATAATTTGGTACATAAACATGCCAAAAGATCCCATGTGCCCTTACACACGCAAATTACATGAATCTTTGTCTGATAATGCAGTGCACATGTTATGATCCAAGAGGTGCAGGTGGCCGCTTCTCTTTGTTGTCATTGTATTCCCATGATTATTGAACCAATAAATTTGTGCATCTGTTTGGGAGGTTTTGTGATCTTAAAATAAATCTTATTTTGACTTGTGTCCTCGTCAGTATGTCATCATGATACATCAATTCTACATTGATAAGTGAAGAGAGTTTGGCATTTGATATATATCGGAAAGAGTTAACCTTATCAACAACTCTTAACTTTTTGGGTTGAAGAGGATAAAATGATTAATTATGGTGTAGTTGGTGGGGCTGTGAGTGTGTTACAAATAGTGTCGGAGTGGACCACCACTCATGATATATTTGGTGTAGTGGGCGTAGGTACTAGATGATTGGACGATCTTTGAGTCAACAGTGGACCTGAGTGCCAATTAGTTTCTATTTTTCTAGCCCAATGAGGAGTTCAGTGCTTTAAGTGGGGAGATATCATGTCCTTTATATGGTACCTCAATCTCATATCGGTGAGTGAAAAGAGTTTGACATTTGATATACATTAGAAAAGGTTGAACATTGTTAACAACGATTAATCTTTTTCAGATGGAGAGAATAAAAGAGTTTGTTAAGGTGTGGTTGGAGGGGGGGGGGTGGTTTAGCCGTATGGGGTGTTAAGACTTGCCATTCCATCTAAAGTTTCACTTGCTTACTTTTTCCTTTTCCCCCCCATATTAATAAATAATGATACTTATCACATTGCTATTTTGTTGAGATATCATTTAATTTTCCTAAAGGACATGCCCATTGCGACCTTTAAGATTTGGGACCTTGCATTCTTGATCGGTGGTTGATTTGCAACTTCTAATTTACTATATATGATTTTCAATTGCTAATGGTATACAAAATTTACTTTGCTATGTGATTGCCCTCGTTTAAGGTGTAGCCATAAATGTATATAATGATCAATAGGAAATCTAGAAGATGAGATGGATGATCAGTATACTTAGTCTCAACATTTTTGTTTGTATATGTGTATGCGGTGTGGGGTGGGGTGGGGCTTGGGGTTGCTAAGGAACCATCTCTACCACAAGCTCAAGCTTATGATAAGAGATGTAGGAAATAGTTTTATACTTTAACATGCTCCCTCATTAAAACCCATTGGGTTTCGAACATGTACTTTGCACAGAACCACGGAAACAACAATAATAACAATCATGGGAAACAAGGTTCGAACTCATGACCACTTAGTCAAATTAGCTCCAATATCATGTAAAAGAATCTTATGTTCATGTATCCTGTGTATACGTATGGCTGACCTCGCCTATGATGATGATGGAAAAGAAAAACTCTTCCACAGCTTCAAACTTTTGGTAAGAGGCACTTGAAAGCCCAACGAGCTTATCGAGGAACCAATTATACCAAAACGTCAACATTATGATAGAAGGCTCATAAATATTTTTACATCTATACACGGACTCTACTCTTACCAAATGGTGAATAAATGATGGTCGCATGATTCAAATCATGACTTTTGATTACATCTATTCTAATATCATATTGAGGAACCAACACTAGGGCTATTTGTAGTAGAATACCCATGAAATATTTTTACATCTTAACAGAACGGCAACATGGAGTGGTGGGACATTTATGAAGGAGAGAATTATTTTCTTCATTTTTTTTCCTTCTAATTTCCTTTTTCAATTCCTTTGTGCATTGGACTTCTGAGTCCTCTCCTTTTTCATGATTTGCCTAACAATCTGCTAATAAGATCTGGTAAGTTGTAGTGGAATGGTTTTTCCATTTTCTTCTGTATAGTGGAATAATTTGTTCAATTCTCCTTCACCTGCAGACAGCACAAAAAGGATACGAAAACCCAAGCCATGGAAACATTCTGAGCCCATTACAAGGGCACAGCTCAAACAGTTGCGCGAGGAATTCTGGGACACTGCTCCCCATTATGGTGGCAGGAAAGGTAATCTTCTGTAGATGGCCAAACACTTCATATCCTTGTTGCTAATGGTTGTACCTTCAAGCGTTGTGCTCTGAGAAATAATTAGATGTTAAGGTGGAAAACATTTAAGTGTTAGCTATGTTTTGGCACGCAATCATGCAACGAGAATTTTCTGGGTTTTTTACTTTCCTTTTTCCTTTCTTGAACATGGCAAAGAGGAAAAAAGACCAGGTAAAAAATGAGTCTATGGATGTAATCCACAGAAGCTCATGGAGTGTGTGCAACTAACGACAGCGAAAACATGCTAAGAGTTTAAAAAACACTGAAGGGAAAAATGCAATCACAATTCTAATTGTATTTCAATTTTCATCCGCAGTTCCTTCTAGCATGGTTGCAAGTACTTTGTTACTGGAAACTTTGAGCTCCTTGTAATTTGTAGATGCAAAACCTTTATCCCTGCTTGTTTCCAACAGAAGCTCAATTTGGGGAAGGGATGGACAAAACTATCTGTCACTATACATTGTGATTAACAATGTTATTCATTGTTATTTTTGCTATTGCTATGTGTTATTATATATTCACTATACACAAGGTCCGTACATTGTTATTCATTTACCAGCGTTGGAAATGTATATTCATGGCTATTTCTATATGTTCTATTTATATATTTCTGCTATTGCTATATGTTATTATATATTCATATAGTTAGCTTAAACTTAATCTTTTGATTATATTAGTGTGTGTTACGTAGCCTTCAGCCAGTACACTATATTTATCCGACCTTGTGTGTATGTGTCCCGTGGACACGTGTGGCCAACCCCTCCTAGTGGGAAGAAGTCGTGTGTATGATGATTAACATGTTGCCCATTTTCTTTTCCTTTTTTTAAAAAATGTTGCCTAACTTGTGAAGGCTATCTCATTGATTGCTTTTGACTGGCCATGAGCCATGTGCCATGAGCCATATTTGGACAATGTTTCTTGTTGGATAATTTGTTTTGTACAAGGATATGAGACCTTTATAAAACTTTACCATAAATTGATTGCCCCTGTGAGCAATAACATGAATGTTCAAGATCTCTTTTCTGAAAGGAATTTAGCTCTATTGTGGTGCTTTTTTTTTAGCCTGAGCGTTTATTCTTTTATTTATCTGGAATCTCATTTCTGATGGATAAAGTATCATCTTCTTGAGCAAAAGTTCTTGCCACTGCCAATTAGCAATATAAAGGCAAGATGGGTACATGAATGGATTCAATTTTAAAGTCTTGAACTTTGTAATTGAAGGTAAAGAAAGCTCATGTTTGAGCCGAAGAGGAAGTCATGACCCTCATTCCCCCGGTGCACAAGGGCTCCATGAAATAACTGAATCCTTAATTCCGAGAGAGAGAGAGAGAGTACTATCGACCTTGTAGCAAAGAGCCTCGTGTCCATATCTGGGTCCCAAAGTCCATATGTTACAATTTGTCATCATGGATATTATACGTGCTGCCTGCGAGAACATGTATTTATGGGCAGCCCCAATCTTTCTTGGGGTAATTTTGCTCAAAATGATCCTTAACCATAAGGCTCTCAGGAACAGTGACTATCCATACACATTTCCCTGCAATTTTTTTGTTTATTTGGATATGCTTCTGCTAGTACAGTACTACTGCTTGAAGATTTAGATCTTGATGAATTTGGAAGTAAAATCGATTTGACATTAAAGAAAATGCATTATCAGATTGATCTCTAAGCATGAATTCAACGCATCAATTGTGGTAAACAATCCCCTATACTGGAGAAAATGCATTATCAGATTGATGGTTGAGAATATTCACGTTGTACATTCTGTTTTAGCACTCTACTTGGGAGTTGGAAAAATAGATGTTGTTCGGCCGGCCACTCCTGGAGGTCACTGGATGTGGGAGGAATAGAAGCTAAGTAGTAAGAAGATTTCGTTGCATAGCCATTAAATGAGATAGGTTTGAAGCCCACAAGGCCCAACCTCTACTGTCCCAACATTTTGGGAAATTCCATTGCTATCTCCTTGGCAATGGTTGACCCTGTATGCCCTAAAATAATCAGTATCAAACCCTTCATTCTTATCTATATGGTATTGTTTACCACAATTGATGCGTTGAATTCATGCTTAGAGTTCTACTTGTTAGCCAGTTTGAAATCAAGCTTATTTTCCAGCCTTTTGGTATTTAAGTATTGCATTTCGGTATTAGGAACTTTGATTTCTGTGTTTTCAACTGAGTAGGTTGATCTGTAGGGTGATTTGATTTGGTTATGTTGTATTTCCATATCTTGCCTGTATATTTTGCTAAAGTGAAGTAAACCAGGACCTTTCTTGTTGAACATTTGCTATGGAATTTAGATTGTGTCTTCCAATTGTTTAGCTCCCAAGCTTCGATTACTTGAACCAGACGATAACACTAGTCTACCTGTATCTATATGAAGCTGGAAATTTGGAGTTTGAGGCTCAGACGATAGCACAAGTCTAGCTGCACTGTGATTTTCTCATGGTTCTGTGGCTTAGGAACTTGGTTTTGTCCTCTTTTCTTTTTGTTTGCATTTGAGAAAACCACCATATTGATGATGCCAATATCAATATTACATTTGTTATCATGGATTGGATCCTTCTCTAAAGAATGAATTCTGCGTTCTTGTCAGAGATTTGGGATGCTCTTCGAGCAGCTGCAGAGGCTGATTTGACTCTTGCACAAGCAATCATTAACAGTGCTGGTGTTATTGTTCAAAACCCTGACCTAACTGTTTGCTATGATGAGAGAGGTGTTGTATCCATTCTATTTTAAATTCTCCTCTTTGGTGTACACTGATACCGAACTACTGAGATCTCTCATGCAGGTGCAAAATATGAACTACCCAAGTATGTTTTGAGCGAACCATCTAATTTGACCCGGGATAGTTAAGATTCTGGAGAATGGTCCACTGGTACAGTTAGTTTCTAAAGGTTGTAAATCATGTAAATTTGATTGGACGTCTTTCAAAGATGTGACCCATTAGGGATTCGTCCTTAACTTTCTATGAGCCACATATATCCAAAGTTTGTTGAAGAGGCCAACTCTAGGGGGCATTTGATGGTTTTGGAGTTGGGGTACCCCTCGTCATTGGCTTCAAACTCACTCTGTTAATACTAGTTTCACTTGTACTTTTGTAATAGGGGAAAGGGTGCAGTAAGTACATGTGCCAATTGCTGATGATGCTGTTCTCATGGTACCCGGTCTTGTAAATCGTTTGATATTGTGTAGTGTGTTAGCATACAATCTAGTTTGCTTTTAAGGCGTGGTGTCAGGCATCTTCATTAATGCAAACTATCCTTTATATTAATGGGCATGCAGCTATATTTGATTGAGTACAAAACTTTTGTTAATGGCACAGCATACGGTTTAATTTCCGACTAGTGCTTTAGAGTGCTGGTTAATGTCAAAAATCAAGTCATAATACGAAGTCTCCATTGTTGCATAACTTCTTTGGTTTTATTTGTCCGTTTTTTATTTTGAGTTATGAGTTTTTAATTTTTATTTTTTAGTAAAATTAGAAAACAAAAAACGTGTTTGGTTTATGATTTATAATTTGTAATTTATAGTGAGAGTCCCCACATCGTTAGCTTCCTCTATGGCTACCACAATGTAACACCACAAGACTCAAGGACTGATTCCGCACGGTCTGACTAAAGGAAAGAACGATCCGATGAGCTAAGTCGAATTAGCTTGACTCGAATGAAGATGGATTTTAACTTGTCGACTTGGAAGGATCAACAGACCATGTCAGAGAGAAGTCCGAGGTATGAGTCCAAAATGACCGCTCCGATGCTTAGGTAAGCAAAGGCTTAATCAGGAGAAGAATCAAGCTCACAAGAGAAAGAGCGTCGGAAACGAGATAGAAAATAAAAGGGTGAGCCTTTATTTTTTAAGTTTATGGTTTTGTCATTTAAACCTTCGAGAAGCCCGTACGACCTAGTCGGAGCTTCGATTGATAAACGGTCAATGACTGTGTTCCTCTAAAAAGGCGGAGAACCTTCTTATAAAGTTCGAAATGCTTGTCCCGGGTTCGGCCGGAGGGCTGTGCGGAGCAGCGAAGGGCTGTTCACGCCTGACTGATCACCCGTGCAAGTCATCCCACGCCCATCTGAGATGTTTTGGAAATGATAAAGTATCCCGTCGAGCTAATCATTCAGATTGATCATCTGGGTAAGTCTTGCCAAGGCCAAAGCTGGCCTGAAAATCTCATTCTCAGGTATCTATGTCGGGTTGATCTTCCGGACTGATCACCCGGGCTGATCATGCTCTGGCATGTTATGTTGAACTGTTTACGTCTAGTGAACCTGATTGTTTGGAAATTCCTGACATATCAATGTCGAAAACACAAAAAATAAGGCCTTGTTTGGTTTGCACTGTTTTCTGTGTTTTCTGTTTTGTAGAAAAGAGAAAATGCGTTTGGTTTGAATTTTCTATTTTCTGAAAACAGAAAACAGTTTTCAGTTCAAAATCTTCAAAATGCAGAAAACGATAAAAAACTGTTTTTTGTATTTTCGACAAAAATTCTCAAAACTCCTAAAACACGAAAAACGCTCAAGGCCTGATAAATTATAAATTATAAACCAAACGCGTTTTCTGTTTTTTATTGAAAACAGAAAACTAAAAATTGAAAATTGAAAACTGAAAACAGACAAACCAAACAGTCCCTAATTTTTTTTTTCTTGTTTCCTGCATTTTGAAGATTTTGAACTAAAAACTGTTTTCTGTTTTAAGAAAACAAAAAACAGAAAATTCAAACTATACATGTTTTCTTTTTTCTGTAAAGCAGAAAACAGTTCAAAGCAAATGCAACCGAATTTTTTGAAAGGAGGGAACGAGAGAGAAAAAAGTGATTTTTTTTAAAAAAAAATAATATTACTTAATAATTTTTTTTATTGATATTTTTAAAGAGTTGGTAAAGAGAGTGAAGTATTTATTGTGTCGAAGGCACGGACAACCCTTAATACTTAATAATTGATCATATTTTAAAGCAAAGAGAGTGAAGTCGTTAGATATAGTCTATTAACTTGAAATTTAAAATTAAATTTGTCGGAGTATTGAAATATTTTATAATCTGTTTTATTATTATTTTTAAATTTAAAACAAGAGTTTGGAGGAAGGTTCAGTATCTTCTATATTAGTTCACATATTAATAGATTAATTGATCTAATTAACAATTTATATAGTCCATCAAATCAAAGTCAAACTATACAACCAAGAATTTAATTTTACAATGGATGCCAAGCTATTTATTAATAGAATATAAGTAACACATTGGGTGATTAATTACTTATTAGGAGGAATGCTAGCAATATTTTTCTTTCAAATAATCATTTGCAAACTTTATAAATGAAACGATCTTCTTGATTCAACAAATCAATTATTAACCACCAGTAAAAAATTATTTGAAGCAATGAATTAAATGCCTAGGGGAAAAAATGGCAACTGTGTAATATGTATCCCTATGCATTGCTGCTCCCTGCTCTCAGTGCTCTCTCTGTCAATAATCAGCCCACAACGGACAAAGTTGCGTCAGCAATCCAGCCAGGGCCAGCTTTACAAATCTGTAATCACAAGCCAGTCGTTCCGTCTCCGTTCCCAGATCCGAC
>JAOWBR010002249.1:10658-26916 GCA_028571145.1 Dionaea muscipula
CGCCCCACGCCCCCTAAAAAAGGATTAATTGGATTAACGGCTAGAAATGCAGAGTCCCTCCACGTGTTTCAGTGCCGGTGCCTCGGAGTATCATGGCTTGGCAATGGCATATATAATCAGCCGCCCTACCCCCTAACACGTTATTACTCCGAGTCCGGGAATTCCCTCTCCGCCTCCTCCAGTCCTCCTCTCACTTTTTCTCTAACTCGCAATTGTGACCGTGAGACTGTTACTTGGAATCCGTGCCAAAGCTCTACTTAGAGATAGCCACTGTCTGTCTGTCCTGTCCACTGGCCTGCCTGGCAGGGGATACTGTGGTGAGGCTTGGTTGAGTTACTACGTACTACTGATGGAGATCTGAGATTCTTAAAAGCTCCTGGAAAAGGATCCCTCCCCTCCCTCTGGTTCTCCTCCATTCAGGTCAGGTGAATTCGCTGTCTTCTCCCCCTCTCCTCTCTTCCGCCCTTGTTCCGAGCTAGCTTAGCTAGGTTCAGTTCAGTTCAGTCAGACTTTTTTTTTTTCGGAGGAGGAGGAGGAATGTTGTTTCGTGTGAGTGCGGACGAAACTGACGCTCTTGACTGACATATGGAGGCTCAACTCAATGCCATTAATTCATTACTTCTCTACTTGATGGTTCGTTGAGTTATATGCTTTTCCTTTTCTTCTTTTTCCTTCATAAATTTTTTTCTATAGAAGCTAGGCTCGTGCTCTTTCTTTCCGGCTCCACCTCAGCTCCACAAGTCCAAACGTCAGAGCAGTTTCCTACATTTGATGGCATGAGTTCCATGAGCTCAAATCTTGATTTATTCGACTTGGATTTTGTTGAATTAACTTTAGTTTTGGTAGTGTCCTATGCGGCTATGCCACCGTATGAATTGTCTCTACTGTGCATCTGAGACTAGGCCACAATTGCCCTCTCGCCTGCCTATTGCTTTGGCTACTTTTTTTGATTTCGTCGATGGCAGAGGATTAGTACCAATTCTTATCCAAGGACTGATTGGACAATGATGCCATACCTGCGGACTTTTCTCCCCTATTTTGATGAGTTCCCAAGTCTAGATCCATTGGGATTTTGATCATGACCAGGGGAATCAGAAACAGGATTATTCCCAAGGATGCTGGTGGTGATATCAACCAACACCTACGCAACCACATACACTTGACTAATTGTATTCATCTGAAACACCACATGCATAAATACAGTCCTGTCCTGCACGATAGGTCTCTTATGAGGGACCTTATTGTGCTTCAGAGGTCACGATCACTTAGGGATCCTTCAGCCAGCCCTCCATCATGGCCTTCATCTATAGCTCCTGATTTGCTTTTCAAGGACGGTGAGAGGGATGCCGCACTTGGCAGGGGAAGGCCCTCAACCATTGAGTATCATAGAGATGGAAGAATGTTGTCTGGAAGCTCACCACTGGCAGAAAGTGCTGCGACATCAAAATCTGCTGCAGGACTGGTAGATGGGGTTGATCACGTCAAAGACCCAGATGTGAGAAGGATTAGGGATAAAGAGTGCAGTGTGTTTGATAACATGTCTGCTAGGAATCGGCCTTTACGTGAATGGATTGGTCCAGGAAGCTCTAAAATAAACAATGGAAAGATCAATGTTAAGGGGAAGCATAAGAAGGAAGCTCTTGTAGAGACAGTTCCGGTGCACTTGAATGAGATCCTAGTCAACGGTGAAGATGTTGGCTCTTCTAACATTCACCACCACGGGAGACACTCACAGCATGAAAGAACTTTTGATGAACCGGAACCCAGTGTACGCGGTTCCTGCAGTGGGTTTAACAGGGTAAAGAGACGCAAGTTCCGCAGTCTGAAGGGTACACAGGTTTCTCTCGGTCTGAAGGGTAGTAGAGCTCAAAATGATTTCTCTGTGGCCTCAAATTTGTCTCTCAAGGGTTTTGGGCACCCTGTGTATCATGTGCGAGGGGAAAAGGGTGAGTATGCTGAACAAAATGTTTCAAAAGGATTGAGAAACAGGTGTGGGA
Source organism: Dionaea muscipula (assembly GCA_028571145.1). NCBI lineage: Eukaryota > Viridiplantae > Streptophyta > Magnoliopsida > Caryophyllales > Droseraceae > Dionaea > Dionaea muscipula. The sequence continues at coordinate 12,656 of JAOWBR010002249.1, forward strand.
TGCCTTGGAATTGGTCAAGGATTCATCATAGAGGCAAATCATTTCTTGATATGGCTGGGAGGAGTTTGTCATGTGGTTTATCCGACCCAAGGTTAGGAAAAGGCTGTTCTGCAGCCCAGGGGAGGGATGTCTCTGATTTGCCTGAGACTGCAGATGATTCAAGCTCAGGCAGTAAAGCTTTAGCTGAAGCATTGCCTCTATTAGTTGATGGTTGTGGCTCACAGGGAACTAGTGGCGATGCTGTTTGGGCACATGATTATTCTGGTGAGTTGGGTATTTTCGCTGATGGTATGCTGAGGCATGATGTTAAATCAGAACTTGCTTCTGAAGCTTGTTCTGGTGATAAACGTAAGTTAAGAGGAAAGCATCATGGTAGACATCAAAGTTTGACGCAGAAGTATGTGCCCAAAACCTTTAGGGATCTGGTAGGTCAGAATATGGTCTCTCTGGCTCTTTCAAATGCTGTTGTGAAAAAGAAGATAGGCTTGTTATATGTGTTTTACGGACCTCATGGGACTGGGAAAACATCATGTGCTCGTATATTTGCTAGGGCTTTGAATTGTTTGTCGCTGGAGCATCCAAAGCCATGTGGTTTCTGTGGTTCTTGCATTGGGGATGACATGGGTAAAAGTAGGAATGTAAAAGAAGTTGGTCCAGTAACTAATTTTGATTTTGAGGGTTTTGTCGATCTTCTCGACAGTATGATGGTCCCACAACAGCCCTCACAATACCGAGTTTTCATTTTTGATGATTGTGATACTCTATCAGCTGATTGTTGGAATGCTTTAGCGAAAGTCATAGATCGAGCATCTAGAAGACTGGTTTTTGTCCTTATCTGTTCTAATCTTGATGTTTTGCCCCATATCATCATATCCAGATGCCAGAAATTTTTCTTTCCTAAGTTGAAAGATGCAGATATAACTTATGCTTTGCAGTGGATCTCTACAAAAGAATGCCTGGAAATAGACAGAGATGCATTGAAACTTATTGCATCCAGGTCTGATGGTTCTCTGAGAGATGCAGTGATGACTCTTGAGCAATTAAGTTTGCTAGGGAAAAGAATCTCAGTTTCTCTAGTGCAGGAACTGGTAAGTTTAGCATCACGACATATTAAGCTTCTATCTATTTATTAAGTAATTTTCTTGTGTAGCATATGGTTTGTCATCAGAGAATTGCTATGTATGTTAATTTTCTTTTGGAGTTTCAGTTGGGTGATCAATGTCTTTCCATTTCTTGTAACTAAGAACTTCCTTGTTTTCTTTGTCTATGTTTTCTCTTTTTTTCTTCCTCCGAACTATTCTTTTTATTAGCATCTATTGGTGCAAGTTATCTAACCGCAAATTGGTTACACAAGTTGAAGCCTCAACATGTGAAACAAATTATATTCTTTTCCTCCCATAGATCTAGAATCACAAAAAAGTTAAAACCGATTTTGTTGTCATGACATTTTACATCTGCAATAATGTGTTTTCCAAGCTAGTGTCAACCATGCATTGTACGCAAGTTTGTGACTAGTCTTATGCCAAATGTGATGTCATGCCGCTTGTGTTCCTTACTAGTGTTTGATGAGTTAAACTATTTGTCACACGATGAATGAATTTTGCCCTTTTCCATGAATGATTGAACTCTCTTACATATTTCCAAAATCGGTGATGTATGGTCCTAGTACATCAATTTCATGAACTTACTTTGACTGATTGTATTCATAATCTCTATAGCAACAACAAACCATTTCTAAACTAAGTGGGATCAGCTACATGGATTCCATGATACCAACCTTCTCTGTTATGTTCTATGTAGAACATCTTTATCAATCTCTCTAATAATTGAGAATTATCGAACCAAGATATCTAAATAATCTTTTCAACAAGTTTATGTTGACAAATGCGCAAGTTTTATATTCACAATATTCTGGATTAAATCACATCCCATATGCTCAATATTTATCCTATTTAGTCTTAGACCCTTACTTCCTAAAGCGTCTCTCTCCAAGCTTCCAACTTAACATTGACACATTCTCTTATGCCATTCACCAAAATAAAATCATCAACAAATAATATATCCCACGGGATCCCATCCTGTACACATCAAGTTAATTCACCTATAAGCAAATAACACGAACTCTTTTCTTTTCTAGAACTGCCCAAAGCAGATCTCACGGATTGCCTTCTCTACATCAATTAACACCAAATGCAAATATCTCCTTTGCTCCTTAAATCTTTCCAGCATACTCTCCAAACGGTAAATAGTGATCTATTGTATATGTGGCAAGTATAAATCTTTCTTAATCTTCATCTCTTCTTCACCGCCTTTTCCCACAACTTCATCATATACGACTTATCAAACTATCCCTCATCTCTTTTTTTTCATAAATAAGAAGAAACATACTCTTTCTTCACTCATCTGACATATTCTCGGTATTTAAAAATCTTGTTAAATAACTTTGCCAACCTAACAACTCTGATTGGTATTTCATCCGGTCCAATGGCTTCTTTCTTGCCACTCAGAATCTTAATAGCTTCCTTAATTCCATCTTTTCTGATATGCCCCAAATACGCCTCAAATACGACTTGTTTTTAACTAAACAGTCGCCAAAACCCTGTTGAACAAGATTTCCCCTGGTGCTATTGAAAAATTTGTTTTCTCCTCAACCTTTTTAATAATCTCATCCACAATAAGGATCTGGGCATTATTGTCACACACCTCTCCTCTCCTAATCCTTCATCCTCCTATTTCTTACTTTTGGAAGCTGGCTGCGTTTGGTTTCCCTTGTTTTCTGTTTTCTGTGTTTTCTGTTTTACAGAAAACAGAAAACGTGTTTGGTTTGAATTTTCTGTTTTCTGTTTTCTCAAAACAGAAAACAATTTTTAGTTCAAAATCTTCAAAATGCAGAAAACGAAAAAAAAACTGTTTTCTGTGTTTTCGACAGAAATTCTCAAAGCATCCAAAACAAGAAAAATGCAAAAGGTTTGATAAATTATAAATTATAAATCACAAATTATAAATTATAAACCAAACACGTTTTCTGTTTTTACTGAAAACTCAAAACTCAAAACTCAAAACAAAAAATAGACAAACCAAACAACACCAAGTTTTAGTCTTAGCTTCACTTGCTGTTGTCTTTGCTTTTCTCTTGGCTTGTTTATACTTCTCCAAATTTTTATTATTGTGACAGGTATAAAAAAGGACTTGTAACATTCCTTCTTAGCTTTCATCTTTTCCTAAATGTCCTCACTCGACCACCATGCTTGTTTTTGATGAGGGACATTAACAATTGTTTGGGTTAAAACAATAAAACCTCATTTGCTACTTTTTGAACACAATGAGCCGTAACATTCGATGTCTCACAAACAGCTCCTTCTAACTTCCAACCCAAGTACCTTTTCTTAACATCCTTTATTCCAAAATCATTTGTTCAATATCCTTTTTCACCACTTCGTCGTAACCTTTTTTATACTTTTTCTTCTTCTTTCTCTTTAAATGTGGCATACAAACAAGCGGTGTTGGGAGGTTAAACATTCCTGAGGAATAACCTTATAACCCTTGCAAGCCTTGCGATCCCTTCACTTCAAGTATTTAATTTGAGACCTCGATGAACCGCTTTTGAAAGTTATCAAATGTTCTTCCCTCTTCTTAAAAAAATGTTGACCAACATAAAATGATAAAGAAAAATCTAATATACTCTTTTCTTTTTCATTTCTTTATCTAAAGCCTAAACCTCTATGAACATTCGGGTAACTATATTTCTTGTTACTGACATATCCATTTAGATCTCCGCCCATAAATATCATTTTTGTTTGAGAATTCCTTCAGTGATCTTATCCATATCTTCCCAAAGTTAGCTTTTACCTCTTCTTCTAAACGCCCTTGTGGTGTATAAGTGTTCATAATAAGTTAGTTCTGATACCATGTCAATGAACCAACTATATTAGCAGCCTAGGAATTGGTTTTATACTTTAACCACCCACTTCTTAACCTTCACCACATTCTCTTTTACTTGCATATCCACAACTGTACCAACCTTGATCCTTATCAGAGTACCATATACCAACTTTCTGTCCTATCCACTTCATCTCTTGTAAGCATGCAATATTGATACTCATTCTAATCATAGCATCCACCGCCTCCATAAGCTTACCAATTAAAGTGCGGATGTTCCAACCACTTCCAGTAGATTTTCTGCTGATATATCCATAAATGCTTGCTTAATCTTACACTCCTTGACAATATTTTCTTTTCTTTTCTTTTCTTTTCTTTTCTTTTCTTGGCATTCTCCTGTGTTTATAGAGTATTTCCTGTCATTTCCTGGTCTACATTCATACGATAGAAGAGTGTTTTTTGGTTAATTCTTGCGATGAAATTATAAGATCTTTTCGTTTTATTTGTTTGCAATGCTTACTAAACATAGAATTTCTGTTGTTATATTTCAGGCTGGGCTAATATCTGATGAGAAATTGGTACATCTGCTTGACCTGGCACTGTGTGCAGATACAATTAATACTGTTAAGAATCTAAGAGAAATTATGGAAACTGGTGTGGAGCCTTTAGCTTTGATGTCACAACTTGCTACCGTGGTTACAGATATACTAGCTGGTAGCTATGATTTCAGAAGAGATTTACACAGAAGGAAGTTTTTCAGACGACAAGCTTGTGAGGCTAAATTTAATGGTTTTTCTATTTCATAATTGTCTAACTACTTATGGTTCAAATGACTTTCACTAAAGATGCACCAATACTTTTACCTAAAGTAGTTTCTTAGGCACCTGCTTTGCACGTGCTAATTTAATGATATGAAGTTAAAGTAAATATAAAGTGAGGGATATAACAACTCAACGCTAAAGAATGGACTCAACCAATGGCTTATAAACACTCTAACAAAGGAAAAAAAAATCCTAAACAGTAAGGTGTTATATACATTGGAAGCATTGTTGTATGGGACATAGTGTTGATTGATCAAGAAAAGCCACGTCCGGATGGTGACGATGACAAAAATGCGTATGTTGAGGTGGATGTAAAGTGTTACTCGAAGAGAAATGATAAAAAAATAAGGAAATCCGTAACCGGATAGGGGTGGCATTGATGGTTGATAGATGAGGAAAGGACGTCTGCGTTGGGCGGATCACTTGTGACGGAGATCAACGGATGCGTCTGTTAGGAGAAGAGAGTTGGTTGTAGTAGAAGGTATGATAACTAGGGGACGACCGAAAAAGACTTGAGGTGAAATGATTAGAAACGACCTTAAAATGCTAAAATTGAATATGAATGATACCCAACACCGTATAAATTGGAAGATACGAATATACGTGGCCGATCCCATCTAGGGGGATTTGGTTGTATGAACAGGGGTAGTGGAAGTGAGATTCACTTGTGTGTATGAACATACTTGTTGTATGAATAGGGTTAGAAAAAGTGGGATTCACTTGTGTGTACCAGGATTTCTTTTCGTTCATTTGATTTGAAGTACACTTTGATTTATTTTTTTTTCGTCTAGGAGGAAAAAAAACCAAACAACCAAACTTCAAAAACCAAACAAAAGAAACGATGTGTTTCAATATATTTCATCAAACTTCAAATCCCGCCTCTTGTTTTAGATTACAAGCATTTAAATAGGAGTTTACAGACACATAAACACAACTCTTACAATGGATACAACCCAAATGAAAAGACACAGCTTTACATAAAAACTTATCTTTTGAAAAATAAAGACTAAAACTAAAAATACTAAATTGAGTTTTGAAAGGGAAATTGATATCGTATGTTCGTTTCCTAGGCAGTGCCGACCGTAGGTGGCAGCCTTGACCGCGTCGTCGTGAAGATTCTGAAAACATATCACGGGCTTCGAGACGACGACTGTAGCAAAAGATATGGCTCTCCAAAGTTTTACACCGTCAAAATCTTGGATCCTCCTGCATCAAGAGGAGTTCACTGTAATGGACGGTAGGAGACCTAGGGGACGACCGAAAAGAAAATTGAGTAGAAGTGCCATTAACATGCTGTGTCATTAACATGCTGCAATTGACCATGAATGATGCCGACACCGTATAAATTGAAATATGCGACTGTGTGGTCGATCCCATCTAAGTGAGATATGGTCAAGATAATGATAATACACTGGAAGCGTTCACTTGAATTGCTAGAGTCTTGGTTTCTCATATGAACTCCTTTCTTGTGTGTGTGTGTGTGTGTCTCTCTCTCTCTCTCCCCCAATACTCCACCACAATTACGTGTTAAGGGGGAAAAGGCAATATAGATTACCATGCATTGTTTTATATTATCATACGTTGTTACATGATTACTGTAGTATAGTATAGTTATTATATATATTGTTATATTATTTATTGTTATTGTTCTTGCTATATATTTTTGTATATTATTATATTTAATTCAAACTTAGTCTTCTGATTAGGTTAGGACAGTGCGTGCTAAGTAGCCGACAACCAGTGTATTAAAATTATCGAATCTTATGTGCATGTATCCTACGGATACGTGTGGCTGACCCTACCCGTAGGAAGTGGCCGTATTGTTGTTGTTTTTATTGTTGAGGAAAAAGCAATATATGTTTATAGCTACATAAAATGGTTAGCCAAGCAATCAACTTTTCTACAAATTTTCCGATAAATCCCAAATTGTATGACTTATCTTTTTGGAAATGAAGATGCCAAAGATTGTACTTTTTAATCTAAAATTGAAGTGTCGTGATTGAGAATTGAATATGATCTACAAAGTTCTTTCCAATAATAGCATATATAAAAATAATCATCGGGGCTATATGTTGTTATGTTCAAGGTATTATTCTGTTTAACAAATAATTTTCATGTGGAAAGGAATAGCTATATATCCACTTGTGTTTCATTATTTATTCATCTTATAAAAAACTTTCTGCATAAAACTTAGCGAGATGAATTTAGAACATTGGTATATTCCACAAAGGGGAAAGCACCATCGAATGATCGAAGAGGTGCATCCTGAATGCCTCACCATAAATTTTCACCAACCTTTTACAAAGCTCTAAATGACTACACATATTTACTTTGCGAAAGATAACTTTCTGTTATGAGTCTTAACCCTTAAAGGTATTTTGGGTATTTGATACACAATGTATATAAACCTTTAGCTAATAATGAATGAATTAAGCTTTCCCATTATTCTTTTTACCGTGGTATCAGAGCTAAGGACCTAGAAACTCTCCACCACCACCGAAACTATCACTGCCGCCACCCATAAACACCATCCACTGCCGCCGTCCGGCGAGGCTAGGCCCTCGGACCACTACCCACACTTCACCCAGTCATCGGCGCTCTATCGGTCGCTGGCCGTCTCTCCTGCCGGCAAGAAACGCGCCGGACAGAGCTTATATGCTCTCTTGATTATCACCGAAGAAAACTGCAGATCTACTCCGATTGGGTGATTTTTTATGCTCACCGCCACCATGGCTGGATGGAGAAGAGGAAGTTGCTTCCGGACAACCCACTCCCGCTGTTGTCCGGCGTGTCACACGCCACGTGCCACCGCCCCTGGCCGTGCATGAGGTCCATGCGTCGTTCGGTCACGGCTGTCGTGCATCTTCTCTTGGCAGTTTATTCTCCTCTTCTTTCTGATCATCTTTTCCACCTATGATATCCTCTGATTCATCCTCTTTCCTTATGTTTTTGGGTATTGAAGTCTTTATCCGTGTATCCTTTGTGTTTTTGCTTGGATGTCCTCTGCTGTCCCCGACTTCTTGTAACAATGTCCATGGTGCTACTTTCAGAGTCGTGTTATTAGCAGATGTTGAGTTGATTAGACAATGAATGATTGGTTGTTGCTGTTGATTGCTTCATTTGGTTGCTCAAGAGATCCAATTACTGGTCTTGCATTTACTTCTGTCATATTCGTGATGAATTTGTTATATTCGTGGTAACTGGCTCTTGAGTATGTCATTCCTTATGAGATGGTTATTTTTCGGTAGACTTCTTCATTGGCCACCAGTGTTCAGTCAGTTCAATCTGTTGCATATTGGTCTGCTTCTCCTCGCAGTTGGATTATTAATTTCGGAGTATCTGATCATATCACCGGTTCCCTAAGTTCACTGTGTGACTACTCTTCCACCTCATCCTTTCTTGATGTACGGGTTGCTGATGGTTCTTATGTGTCGGTTCGAGGAGTGGGGACAGTTTTTCTGACCCCTACCTTGGCCATCTCTTCAGTCCTTTATTTACCTGACCTTCCTTTGAATTTATTATCTGTCAATGCAGTGCATTGACTCGGACTCATCACTGCCATGTTTTTTGTGATAGTTCTTGTGAGATTCAGGACCTTTTGATAGGAAAACGTCTTGATAGAGGTTGTTGTACCTTCGGCGGGCTTTATGTCTTGGACATTGATTTCTCCAGTATGGCTTGTTTTGGGGTTTCCTCCACTATTATTGATCTTCATAATCGTCTTGGTCATCCGTCTGTATCTAGCCTCAAGCGATTGTGTCCTGAGGCTCGGTCAGTGTCCTAGTTATTTTATGAGTATTGTCAGTTCGTTAAGCATCATAAAGCGACATATTTACCTCGGCAGAATACACGGACCTCTGCTTCCTTTGAGCTTATTCACTCTGATATTTGGGGGCCATGTTTGGTCCCATCTATCCCCGGGTTTCGCTATTTCGTTACATTTGTTGAAGATCACTCCCGAATGACATGGTTATATTTGATGCAGTCTCGATCTGAGTTATTCTCTGTTTTCTCTACTTTCTGTGCTGAGATTTAGATACAGTTCTCTATGCCCGTTCGTGTTCTTCTCAGTGACAATGCACGGGTGTACTTCTCATCTTCTTTTACTTCCTTCATGGCTCAACATGGGATTATTCATCAGTCTTTTTGTCCTGATACCCCTACCTCAGAATGGGGTCGCAGAACGGAAGAATCGTCACTTATTGGAGGTTATATGAGCTCTTATGTTTCAGACCAATGTACCGAAGAAATTTTGGAGTGAAGCAGTGTTGATTACCGCTTATCCGATCAATTGGATGCCATCGTCTGTGCTTCAGGAGGAGGTACCCTATCATGTGTTATTTCCTGGTCAACCCCTTCATCCTTTGCCTCTACGGCTCTTCGGGTGTACCTGTTATGTTCGGGATATCCGCCCACATCTTACAAAGTTGGATCCTAAGTTTTTGAGGTGCATTTTTTGGGATATTCTTGCATGCAGAAGGGGTATTGATGCTATTCTCCTGAGTTGGGACGATTTTGTATTTCTGCTGACGTTTTTTATGAGGTTACCCCATTTAGCTCTTCTTCAACCTTAGTTGGTTCACCGTCCGGGTCATCCTCGTCTGTGGATGATCTTCTTATCTACGAGTTGGTTCGAACTCTATCGTCGTCTCCACCTGTTCCGGATTCTCCCCCTGTTCCGACTTCTCCACTTAACTCGTTACCCGCTATTCCTATTCGGGTATATACCCGTCGCCCCCATCAGGTTGTCATTGATCAGTTGGACTATTGAGATGAGTGTGCTCCTCCTCCTACTATTGTTCCTCCGACTGCTACTCCTGATTTGGATCCTTCCCTGGTTGTTCATGCTTCTGATTCCTCGCCACCTACTGTGGCTTCATCACCGGCCGCTCCTCCATCCTCTCCACCTTCTGATTTGGACCATCCGATTGCCCTACGTAAGGGTCAGTGTAATTGTGTCACATATCTTATGTCTTCTTATCTCTCTTATACTGGAGTATCCTCTTCTTTGCAGGCATTTGTTTCTGTTTTGGACTCTATTTCCGTTCCTCGCTCTTTATCTGAAGTCCTTTCTTCCCCAGGATAGCACCAGGCCATGTGTGAGGAGATGGAGGCCCTTGAGGCTAATCAGATTTGGGATCTTGTTCCCTTGCCTCCCGAGAAGAAAGCTATTGGTTGAAAATAGGTTTTTGTTGTGAAGGTAAATCCCGATGGTTCTGTTGCTCGGCTCAAGGCCTGGTTGGTGGCTAAAGGATATGCCCAGATTTATGGCGTTGATTACACTGACACATTCTCTCCCGTGGCCAAAATGGCCTATGTTCGTCTTCTGATTTCACTTGCAACTTTGTTCCATTGGCCTTTGCATCAGCTAGATGTGAAAAATGCGTTCGTTCATGGTGCCTTAGAGGAGGAGGTATATGTTGAGCAACCTCCTGAGTTTGTTGCTCAGGGGGAGTCTGGCTATATTTGTAAGTTAAAGAAATCTCTATATGGCTTGAAACAGTCTCCCAGAGCTTGGTTTGGAAGGTTTAGCTCAGTTGTGTTGGAGTTCGGCTTACAGAAGTCGGCAAAGGATCACTCAGTCTTCTTTAGACATTCTGATACTGGGTGTATCCTTTTGATTGTCTATGTGGATGACATTGTGATCACTGGTGACAATATAGGAATTGCAACCTTGAAGGCCTTCTTACATACACAGTTTCAGACCAAAGATCTTGGAGAGTTGAAGTATTTTCTTGGCATCGAGGTAGTTCGTTGCAAGCGTGGATTTGCTTCGAGATACTGACATGATGGATGCGAAGCCGAATGATACTCCTAGGCTTCCTGGAATGAAGCTTGCACCTGAAGAAGGTGAGACATATGTTGATCTAGACAGGTATAAATGGTTGGTAGGTAAGCTAAATTATCTTGCCATCACCCGTCTAGATATTGCCTTTTCTGTGAGTGTTGTTAGTCAGTTTATGTATGATCTTCGAGCTCCTCATTGGGAAGCTGCGTTGCACATTCTCAGATATATCAAGGGACATCCCAATCAAGGTCTGCTATACAGTGATCATGGGCATCGTCGGATAGAGGGATTTTCTGATGCCGATTGAGCAGGTTCACCTTTTGATAGGAAGTTCATGACTGGCTATTGTGTGTTTGATGGTGATAATCTAGTCTCCTGGAAGAGTAAGAAACAGACTATTGTGGCTAGGTCTAGTGCCGAGTCTAAGTATCGTGCCTTAGCCTATTTGAGCAGTGATGTCTCCTTTCTTCAGTAGTTACTGGATGAGTTAGGATATTCTTCTCGAAGGCCCGCTCAGTTGTGGTGCGATAGTAAGTTAGCTATTTATATTGCCTTAAATCCAGTGTTTCATAAGCGTACAAAGCATATTGAAGTGGATTGTCATTTTGTTTGAGAGAAGCTTCAGAAAGGTGATATAGTGTTGAACCGTGTGAAGACTTGTGATCAGCTTGCCAATATTCTCACCAAATCATTAACGGGGGGTAGAGTTGATTTCTTATGTAACAAGTTGGGCATGATTAATATCTATGCTCCAACTTGAGGGGGAGTGTTATGAGTCTTCACCCTTAGGGGTATTTTGGGTATTTGATACACGATGTATATAAACCTTTAGCTGATAATGAATGAATTAAGCTTTCCCATCATTCTCTTTGCCTTGGTTAACACTTTCAATTGAATCTCTGTCATAAATGGAGGAAAAAAATAATTCATCTCATCTCATTACAGTAGCATAGGATAGTAATATATACCCTCTACATGATATCCTCTTAAATCTATTCTCTCCATAATTATGGAGATAATTATGGTGACACTTATGGAAACATTAATGTACCTAAATATCCGATTCTACTAGCACTCCCCCTCAAGTTGGCGCATAAATATCACCCATGGCCAACTTGTCAAGGGAATCAGAGAAGGTCTTTACGGACACGGCATGAGTCAGTACATCGGTTAACTGTTCTTCGGACTTTACATATGGAATTGTGATCAACCTTTCTACCAATTTTTCCTCGATGAAGTGGCGATCTACCTCCACATGTTTCGTTCTATCATGCTGTACTAGGTTGTCCACAATTGCTCGAGCTGCTTGACAGTCACATCGCAAAGTCATCGGCTCATTTAGCTGATATCCAATATCTCCCAGCAAATTCCTCAGCCACAATAACTCACCGACACCATTGGCAATTCCCTTATATTCAACTTCTGCTGCAGAACGAGACACTACATTTTTCTTTTTCTTCTCCGTGTGACTAGGTTGCCCCCAATAAAGGTGAAGTACCCTGAAGTAAAGCGTCGATCAGTGAGATTACCTACCTAATCTGCATCCGTGTATCCTTCAACCAGTAAGTGTCCCCGTTTCCGGAAAATGATTCCCTTTCCAGGAGATCCCTTTAGGTAGGCAAGAATACGCATTGCCGTAGCCATATGATCTTCACTAGGAGAGTGCATGAACTGGCTAACAACCCCCACGACATAATCGATATCAGGACGGGTGTGAGACAAGTAAATTAGACACCCAGCCAATCTTTCGTACCTCTCTTTGTTGGTAGGGACCTGATCTGGATAAATAGCTAACCGATGATTCTGAACAATCGGATCTCAGCGGGAGCACATCCCAACTTGCCTGTCTCCGCCAGTAAATCCAGAGTATACTTCCGTTGTGACAAACATATGCTATCCTTGGTCCGGGTTACCTCAATTCCCAAAAAATACTTTAGACTACCCAAGTCTTTCATTTCAAACTCATAGGCTAAATGCTGACGCAACTTGACCATGCCCTGTTCATCATTACCTGTAACAACCATATTATCAACATAGATAATCAGCAGTGTAAGCTTCTCACCCCTGCATTTAACAAACAGGGTATGATCAGAGTTACGTTGGTGATAGCCAAATTTCTTCATAGCATCTGAAAACCTCCCGAACCAAGCCCTGAGATATTGTTTTAGGCCATAGAGAGCCTTCTGAGGCCTACATACTTGACCTGCGCTACCAGTATACTCGAACCCGGGTGGTATCTCCATATATACTTCCTCCTCCAGCTCTCTGTGAAGGAATGCATTCTTAACATCATACTGCTGCAGGGGCCAATCAAGATTTACTGCCAAGGATAACAACACGCGAATAGAATTCATTTTAGGCTTTTAGCTACAGGAGCGAATGTCTCTTGGTAGTCAATACCATATGACTGGGTATAACCCTTTGCCACTAGTCGGGTTTTATACCGATCCACTGTCCCATCAAGCCGATGTTTAACTGTGAAGACCCACTTGCATCCCACTGGTTTTTTTCCATCAGGTAATTTCACAATATCTCACGTGCCATTGTCCTGTAAGGCCTCCATTTCCACCTTCATTGTATTTCTCCACTTTGGATCCCGTAGTGCATCATCTACCCTTGTGGGAATTGTCACAACTGCCATTTGGTTGGCAAATGCACAGCACTGAGGAGAAAGTCTATGAGTGGAAACATAGTTAGCGATGGCATACTTAACGCCCCCTTTTCCTTCAGGAGAGAATCTTGTTGGTGCTTTTCCCCTGTTTATCCTTGGCGGCAAGTGGTAAATTGGTATATATCAGCAATAGGAGTTAAAGTGGTAACAAGTGTGGGATTACTTACCTCAAGGCAATCGGAACAAGGTTGATCAACAAACAGATGTACATTAAGAGAGGGCTCTTTTGGCTCTTCTTCATCAACCTGTGGCTCTTCTTCATCACTCTCCCTGGGTACATCAAGAGAGAGCTCTTTTGGCCCTTCATTAACCGGTGGCTCTTCTTCATCGCTCCCCCTGGGTTCGCGTCTCGGACACTCATAAACTTAGAGAACCCGGTGAGCACTTGGATCACACTCCCCCTGCGCAGCATGGGTCGAAGAAAACTTGATATAGGGAGATTTACCCCCTTAGACACGTGACCAAAGGGTCCGAAATTGAACTGTCCGGCCTGATCCGGCTGAACCCGAGCCCTCGGTCAAACTATGGTCAACCCCGGTCAACCACGACCAAACCCGTCCTGGATGATTCCCCACCTCTCCACGGGCGCGTGGGCGTAAACCGTTCGTCAATCGGAGTTCAAACGAGCTCAAACGGGCCTCCTGAAGATTCCCGATCCAGAATCACCCTTGTGTGCACGCTCGGTGTGCACGCTCGGTAGTGCACGCTCGGTGTGCACGCTCGGTAGTGCACGCTCGGTAGTGCACGTCCGGTAGTGCACGCCCGGTAGGTGCACACTCGGTTTTCTCTCTCCTCTCTTGCCTATAAATAGGCCTCGACCCCTTCATTTCTCGGGATTTCCTTTCCTCTCCCCTTTGGACCTGGATACGCCCGTACCTCCGACTGTCGCGCTCGGTACCCCCCTCGGTAGTGCACGCTCGTTGTACTACCCTCGGTAGTGCACGCTCGACAGGTGCACGCTCGGCAGGTGCACGCTCGGTACCAACCCAATCGGCCTCGCTCGGCCATTTTCCGACTTGGCCTCGCTCGGCCTTGCCTTCCCTCGGCCGTACGCGAAGGCCCATTTGGCGATCCTCGCCTTCTTGACCAACCACACTGGACT
>JAOWBR010002250.1:0-17003 GCA_028571145.1 Dionaea muscipula
CATATATTTAAATCAAGGATTTTGATATCTCACGTTTATGTTCATAAAATTAGAATAGTGATTTTTCTTTGGACAAATCTAAGTTTTAATATTTCATGAACGGTCTTTTAATAGATATTTTAAAAATTATCATCGGATCATTATGGTTTGTGGCCACTTTGATGTACATAAACCGTTTGTAACATTAAGGTCACAATATCTCATAAAATTAGAATATATATATAATATAATATATATATATCCCACATAAATTGATTATCAACAAAACAGATGCATCTTACGAGAAGACAATTCCCATAATTCGAATAATCAATTGAATGATAATAATCCATTAAACAAAAGTAACTAAATGTTCGACTATTTGAGAAAAGGAATCGTACCAGGGAGTCATTTATCATCATTATATAATACATCATCGATCATGCATACATAATCATCATATTATGCATCATCATATTATAAATCATCATCATACACTAATAGAAATTGAATCCATTAAGTAATAAAGCAGTTTCAATAAAATTGAAACTGAAGCAATCAAAAAAATTAAGGAAGCAGGGCATCAAAACGAGGTCCCTGATTTTCCGTAAGCAAGCAGGGGTTTAATTAAGCATCATCATCATTATATTTGAATCAAACAGGGCATCAATTAACTGACGCCGGCAATTAATATGCCATTGAATCGAAACATCACACTATCAAAACAATCTTGCTATTTGGCAGGATACATGAAAGGAGAGCTGGAAGGATTATTGAGATGACAATCCCTCAACCACATAGTTTGTGGGTCCAAAAAAAAAGGTCTGATCTCACAGTTTATTCTGTAGTTATCACTGTGCCACATCAGCTTTCCTTCCAACTTTCCTTCCGACCTTCATGGCAAGTAGAATTATCCCTATCCAAACGTAAGTGGCAACTTTCAAAAAAATTATAATTTTAATCGAAAACTCCATTAACGCATCATTAATCGAATACAAACAATTACCGAAACCGATCATTATATTATAGATTAATTTCAATCAAATTAACGAAAGACTCAATCAATGATTAATCTATAAAATCAATAAATCGTAAATCAAGAATCGATAAACACAGGTTCTGATATCAATGTTAAATTCTTAAAATCGATTGAACGATTTTAACCATTAAATCGATCTACGCAGCAAGATTAACGTAGACATTGATTTCTTGATGTACCGTTGTCTTTCGATTTACTTGAAGAACTTTGATTCATTCTATAGAAAAAACCCTAATAGGTTTCTTTCACTTCTCCCTTTGGTCAAGTCGACAAAAGTGATGGAATTAACCGTACATAATAGGACAGAGAGAAGACATATTTATATGTGTCTCACATTAATGTGAAACGTCCATCAAGTATCACCATCAAGGGACGAGATTGATTCACGTAATATCACATAATATCTTATCAAAAAATATAACTTCCTTAATATAATTTATTAGGTCACTAGGATATATATTTGTAAATAAAACAAAACATAATATTTAATATATAATAAAATATCTCGTCATTAAAATATATATCTAACAAGAAAATCGCCAACCCTCAAATCTTACGGGTCTCAAGTATCGGGGCTGTTCTGATGGAACCAATAGAAGACTTAGGCCGTGTTTGATTCATGGATAAGGCATCCCGGATAGGATTAATTATCGGGGATATACTTTATCCATTGTTTGTTTTTTCTATCACTATGTTGGACTAATTATGCTGCATGATGTTTTCCAGTAAAAATGTGGGATTAGCTATGACATACATCCTATGGTATAACAATTCCGGGATTGTCCGGAAAAGAAGATCCAATGCTCTCATCATCTTCCTCAGCTAAAGAAGATCCAAGGCTCAACCCATTGAGCAGCAAACCTCAAGCCAATCTGTGACCTTCCGTCTTCCGCCATCAAAGTCCAGGTCGGCAACCTTCTTCCTTCGGCCATTGAAGCCCAATCCATCGACCTTCCTCCTTCCTCCTTCCTTCATTCATGGCGGAAGCAGATCTATATCAATGGAGGCTCTTTGACCTTCCTCCTTCCTCTGTCCATGGCCCAAACCGTCGACCTTCCTCCTTCCTCCTTTCGTCCATGGCTGCAGCAGATCTATTTCTTGGACTTCTTTGTTTCAATTTCTGTAATTCTGTCAATTTCTTTGATTTCTTGGACTTCTTGGTTTTGAATTATGTCGATTTCAGTTTCAGATTAGGGTTCGATTTCTTGGACTTTAGGTTTTGAATTCTAAAAATCAAACAATGGATTACGGGCTAAGACCGGATATCCCATCATTTATAATCTCTCTCTTTATCCCCCATCATTAATTATCCCTTATTTTTCTACAGTAAAATCAAACACACCCTTACTTCCTAGTACCAGCCCTCTCTTACCTTGTTTTGGGTAATAAAAGGACTTTTCCTAGCTACACTTGTGAATAACACTTCAAGAGATTAGGAGCTCGAATTAGCAAAGTGAGATATAGAGTTTTTTCTTTCGGCTTCGTATGCTCAATGATCATATGTGTTTCTTCATGTTGAACCGTTCGATATTTATAGTCTTCAAGGTAAGGATCCTGTTGCAATTGATCAGAGGCCACTTTCTCTATGGAGTTGCTGCTATTACTCATTGGGTAAAGATTGTTCTGATACAATGTATAGAGGTCCTTGTGTAGAGCTTCGATCACTTTCAGATCAGGTCAAGACTCGTCTTTGCACAGTGGTCAAAAGCCTCCAAATCCTTGGGTTCCTTGTGAGGTGTCAATCAACAGTTCTGACTTGTTTATGATCTCAATGACTAAGAATGTCAAACATCGTAGGAACGTTCATCTCGAGGTAACACAAGGTGTACAGTACTCGCTAAACAAACTGAACACACTAAGGGTCTAAAACAACTATCAAACTATGGGAAAGATTAGACCTAAAACTGCTAAGGTAACGAGAGATCTTGTTACAACACATGTAGGACTAAAAGCTTTTATCGGTGGAGTGTTCTGGAACAAGGATTCTAGACACATAAGACATCTAGTCTAAGCCTTTGATTTTGGGGAAAACCAAAGCTTCTTCTTAACCTGCAATCTTAAAACAAATGTTGAATCATTTGTACACAAAATGATATCAACCATCAAAACAAAATGCCGGAGATGCAAACCCAACACTATCAATCATAATTCCATGTCCTTCCCTAGGATCAATATCTTCATGCTTCCTTCTAACCTTTTTGCATTAGTGCCTCAAAAGAATTGCATATTGCATCATTTGTAGCACCAAACAAATATCATCAACATAATTTCACACAATATTAAAATCATGATGATCATGCTTGAGAAATATTGTGGTGTCTACAGTGCCCCTTGTGTATCCATTGGTGATAAAAAAAATGTACTCAACCGTTCGTACCAAGCTTTAGGAGCTTGTTTAAGTCCATACAACGCTTTTTTGAGTCTAAAAACATGGTCAGGAGCATGTAGATCTTCAAATCCAGGAGGTTGTGAAACATAGACCTCCTCATCAATAAAGCCATTCAAAAATGCACTTTTGACATCTATTTGAAATAGTTTGATGTCCTTATGACTAGCAAATGCACATAACAATCGAATGGACTCAAGTCTAGCAACGAGTGTATATGTTTCTTCGAAATCAATGCCCTCTTGCTGCATTGGCTGCAAGTCTGGCCTTGTTTTGAGGTGATGTTTTCAGATTTATCAACTTTGTTTTGGAATATCCATTTAATTCCTATGACAGATTGTCCGTCGGGTTGAGGAACTAGTTCTTAACATCATTTCTCTTAAACTGATTCAACTCATTTTGCATGCTTAGAATCCAGTTTTCATTGTATAAGGCCTCTTCTATGCAAATGGGTTCAATCTGAGAAATGAAAGCATGAAAGCAGTATGTTCATGAAGATCTAATTGAGATCGAGTACATACTTCCCTTCCGATGTCTCCAATGATTTGTGTGGGAGAATGATCTCCATGAAAAATCAGATCCTTGTTCTGCTCTTGAGTTGGTTCTGGTTCAACTGTTGGGTTTGTGTTTGCATGTTGTTTCAGAACATCTTCATCGCCTGAATCTTGAGACAGTGTATGAATACTATCTAAGATCTGATTCATACTATGATTCTGGATCACATCGTTAGTTTCATCAAATGTAACATGAATAGACTCTTCAACACTCTCTGTTTCAAGATTATAAATACGATATGCTTTGCTATAGAGTGTATAACCAAGAAAAATATCATGATTGCTCTTGGCGTCAAACTTATCAAGATGTCATTTTCCATTGTTCAATATGTAGCATTTGCATCCAAAAACATGAAAGTAAGACACACTCGGTTTGTTACCTTTCAGTAGTTTATATGGAGTTTTGTTTAAACCTGACCGAACGAGAACTCACAGTGTACAGCCCAAAATGTTCTAAACATTTGTTGTCACACCGCATCATTCGAGCCATCTTTTCCAAAGTTTCGTTCTTGCATTCTACAATGTCATTATGTTGTGGTGTTCTCGGAGCAAAGAAATTATGGTCAATGTCATGCTTGTCACAGAATTACTCCATGTCTTTGTTCTCAAACTCTCTTCCACGGTTGGTTCTGATGCTTTTGATTCTTTCTTCTCTTTCACTTTGGATCAGTTTGTAGAACCTTTTGAACTCATTAAAAGTATCACTTTTATGCTTCAAAAAGAAAGTCCATGTGAATCGTGAAAAATCATTAATAATGACTAAAACAATGACTTGGATAGTGAGAAGGTAAAATGTTTCCTTGTCTCTTACCCATGAAGAGAATACCGTTGTCAATAACTAACTGATGCGAAGGTTGGTTACCTTGCATGAGTTTGATTCAAACTCTACTTTAAATCCCTTGTCACATAACTGATTGATGCGAAGTAGGTTGTGTTTCAGACCATCGACAAAATAAACATCGTTTATAGGACTGGTTCTTACCAACCGTCCCTTTACCTTTGATGGTTGCTTTATTATTGTCTCCAAATGTGATGGTTTCACCATCAAACTTCTCAAAAGTAATGAGTAACTCTTTATTTCCTGTCATGTGTCGTGAACAGTCAGTGTCGAGGTACCATATATTTTGCTTGGCTCCAACGACAGGGTCTTGCAAGAATGGATCAGAATAAACTGTTTGGTACCTATACTATGGGTTCTCTTGGGTTAGCAACAACAGTATAATATTGTTTCAGAACATCCTTGGGTATCCATTTTCTAGTTATTCTAGGAGCATGTGGTTGTCTTCTAGAGTAGGGTCTGTTATATCTCTTCTAAAGTTATGTTGTGGAAAGTGAGACGTTCCAGGAGGAGATCTAGACACACACTCTTTTCTTCGAAGAAGAAGAGGAGGTTCTTCAAATGTTCTAACACAAGTTCGAGAGGAACTTCCTTTCATTTTGATACTTGGGTCTTGATAACTTTCTTCTGGGAAAGTTGTTTTTCATCTTCTAAAAGTGTTCTGGTAAGCTCCCCCTTTCAATTTCGATGGGAACTTCAGCTTTCAGTTTCAATGGGAAACGAATGGGAGCTATCCGTTTCAGTTCTCTGACCTTTTGTTCCAGAACTTTGTTCCCTCTCTGAAGTATTTTTCGTTTTTCTACTTTAGTTTGCAAGAGAAAACTGCTTTCATCTTCTTCATATGGAAG
Organism: Dionaea muscipula; assembly: GCA_028571145.1. NCBI lineage: Eukaryota > Viridiplantae > Streptophyta > Magnoliopsida > Caryophyllales > Droseraceae > Dionaea > Dionaea muscipula. Next base: position 5,645 of record JAOWBR010002250.1, read on the forward strand.
TGATAAATTCTTATCCTCCATCTCAATGAGTTGATTTAGCATATGGTCAAAATCCATCTTATGCATGTTTTGATTTTTTAAATCACGCTTATATGCACTTTCTCAACAAGTCTATCAAACATATTAAGCATTATTTCTTCATCATCAGAATAATATATTTGAGTTTCATCAGAGCTTACCTCAGAGTTGGCCATGAGATAAATGTCTTCTTCCGTACATAACTATCTTCATTGCTCCAGTTAGCTATGTAGGATCTTTCTTTGAATCTTCCTTTGCCTTTTGTGTTTCACATCAATGGACATTCATCCTTCATGTGACCTGGTTTATGACAACCATAGTATACAATACCATTATCTTTAGAAAAATGTTTTTTTTTTTCTTTCAGTTATTTCCATGTCTCTTTTTAAAGAAATTTCTCATATTTCTGGCAAACATTGCAATCTCTTCTTCATCAGTAAGATCATCTTTGCTGGTTTCTTTTGCTTCAATGGTTCCCTTCAGAACAATGGACTCCTTGGGTTTGGATTCTTCATCACTCTCCATGCTTTGCATAATGATTTCATGTACGGTTAACTTCCCTGTTAATTGTTCAATTGTCATGATGCTCAAATCGTTAGCTTCCTCAATCGCAGCCTTCAAGTGACACCATGTTTTTCATCCACACTTTTCTTCTTCAGAATATATTCTTCCAAGAAAAACAAGTTTATGAGTCAACTTAGTAAATCTAGCACTCATCTTGGCAATGTTCTCACCAGATTTCATTTTGAACATTTCAAATTCATGTACAAGAACATTAAATCTACATTTCTTCACTTGGTTAGTTCCTTCATGAGCTATCTTCAACTTTTGTCACATATCATATATGCTGAAACACATGTGTTCAATTTTTCATATTCCTGAGCATCCATTGCACAAATGAATGCATTTTTCACCTTAGCATTAGCTTGCACTAGTTTCTTCTCAGTAAGTGAGTAGGAACTTCGTGGCGTAGGTGAAGGTGTTCCACTTTCACTTGTGGTAGGTAAATCAAGCGGACTCATGACCACATTATATATTTCAAGGTCATTTGCTTCTATCCATATTAACATCCTATGACTCTAGTAGTTATAATTTATGCCATCAAAGAAAAGAAATTTGGACGTAAACTGTCCTTTTCTTATCATGATCGTATGCTTAGGATTGTTAAATCCATAAGTGTAAGTGCAAGGTCTGATACCAATTGTTAGTCCATATATGATCAAGAGGGGAGGGGTGAATTGGTCTACTCAAATTCAAGTAAAACAATACTTATCGATTAATCCACAGTTCATCGAAATGTTTCGAAACTCTTTGTTCAACAGGGTACACAACACATAAACAATGTATCGAAACAAATAGGATAAGCAGTAAAGAAAGGATAGTGCTTGACATAGCGATATATAATGGTTCGGCCGAAGCGTACGTCTAGTCCCAGATGTCTTAGTCTCGAGCTTTTGCCCTCTATCTTAAAAACCACTTGTCTTACGGGTGGAAAACAAACCTATACAAGTCATAGTACACCTTTTGTCTTCATCGGACTGGACCCCCTAGCAAACCCACTAGCAATACAACACCGAGACGAGCTGCTTTCCTCTCCCTAGTACTAACCCTCTCTTAGCTTGTTTTGGGTAACAAAATGACTTTTTCTGACTACACTTGTGAACAACACTTCAAAAGATTAGGAACTCAAATTAACAAAGTCAGATATGGAGTTGCTTCTTTCGGCTTTGTATGCTCAACGATCACATGTGTTTCTTCATGTTGAAGCCTTCGGTATTAGTAGACTTCAAGGTAAAGATCCGGTTGCAATTGATCAGGGACCACTTTCTGAAAGGAGTTGTTGCTATTACCCAACAGGTAAAGACTGACAGACTATTCTGATACAATGTGCAGAGGTCCTTGCACAGAGCTTCAATCACTTTCAATTCAGGTCAAGGCTCGTCTTTGCACAGTGGTGAAAAGCCTCCAAATCATTGGGTTCCTTGTGAGGTGTCAATTAGCAGTTATGACTTGTTTATGATCCCAACGACTAAGAATGTCAAACATCCTAGGAGTGTTCATCTCGAGGTAATACAAGGTGTACAGTACATGCTAAACAAACTGAAAACGCCAAGGGTCTAAAACAACTATCAAACTATGGGAAAGATAAGACCTACAACTGCTAAGGTAAAGAGAGATCTGGTTACGACACAAGTAGGACTAAAAGCTTTTATTGGTGGAGTGTTCTGGAATAAGGATTCCAGACACATAGGACAAGTCTAAGCCTTTGATTTTGGGGAAAACCAAAGCTTGTTCTTAACCTGTAATCTTAAAACAAATGTTAAATCATTTATACACAAAACGATATCAACCATCAAAACAAAATGCCAGAGATGCAAACCCAACAGTATCAATCATAATTCCATGTCCTTCCCTAGGATCAATATCTTCCTGCTTCCTTCTAACCTTTTTTTTTTTCCTTTCGTTGAAGTTCCTGCCATATACCATTTTTTCTTTTGCTTCCAGGAAGCTTATCAGGCCTGGAGGACATCATTTGGCATGTATCCTTGGTCACTTGTTACAAGGGTAAAAAGATTCTGGGACAATCTTAAGCATTGGTTGCAGATAAATTTCCCAGAGGTGCTGCAGACATTGAGAGATGGTGCTTCTGAAGAAGTTTTGAATCAATTTGAGATTAATATGGGAGTAAAGTTGCCTGTTCCTTCAAGGGTTCTTTATCGATTTTGTGATGGTCAAGAACAACCAAGGAATAAACTATGGGGGATTATTGGAGGATATTCATTTTATGATCACTTAGTTAACGTGAGTTTGTTGCCTTTAAGTCAAATTATCATGGAAACAAGGGCTATTACTAACGATTGTGGATTTCCGAGTCGATCCAAGTTCATAGTTGTTGCGGCTTCTACCACATACAGTGAAAAGTTTTTCTTCCTCAATTGTGTCAATGGTCAAGTATATGTTGGTACTAAGAATCTTAGGGAAGATGGAGAAATGATACCATGTGTTCCAGATGCAGCTGTGAGTTCTATTCATGGTTACAGACAGCAAGAAGCAATGTTACTATGGTTGGAAGAACATGGCCGTCGCTTAAGAAGTGGGACTATTGGAACTCGTCGGGTGTTCAAGAGAAAAAGCATCAATCTGTTTCCACTGAAAGCACCGCATTGCTCCACTGCTGTAACAAGTGGTGTTCAGGTAACAAGCAAAATAACCCATGTATGTGATGTATTGTTTCATTTGATATGTTGGTCACTGGTGACCCAATCCTACTTTATTGAGGTTATGGTTCTTTTCTTTCATTTTCAAGAACTGGGTGTTCTAACAAAGTTCAAAATTAATTGTCTTGCTTTCCATTTGTGTTTGTAGGTAATCTCTATGTAAGTTTGACTTGGAAATTTATATGTTCTTTGCGCAGCTTAAGATTCTAATACTTTGATAATTGACTAGCGAACAACAAATTGGGATTTAGCCTAATGGCATTGCTTACAAAAAAAAAAAAAAAAAAAAAAAAGAAAAGAAAAAGAAAAGGATTGGACCTTGGTGCCAACCTTGGGCTGTGAGATGAGCAAACTCCAACCACGAGGTTGCGACCTTGTAGGTTCGAGCCTCATTGGTGGCAATTACCTCTTAAAAAAAGGAATAGAGCTTGAGCACCTATTACTTTCACTAGTTTTTTAGTCGCCGGTTTTATGTATTAAGGTTTTGTAATCCGTTGATTTCACATGTTAAGGTTTACCATCAAAAGGTATAATGAGTTATAATCAATTACTAGGAAGAACTGTAACGGATTATTCTAACATTTGAACATACTAATGATGTGCAATCATTCAGATGATGTACTTATGTTGTTCCTCTCTATTTTTTGCTAAATTTCTTTGTTATTCAGGATTTGAAGTTAACTATCTATTTGTATTTTGTTTGAATTTATCCCTCTTTTTCGGTTTTGATTTTGATGATTAGTAGTAAATTGCTTTGCCAGGAATTACACACAAAAATTTGGTTTTCTTTGAAAAATAATATCATCATCATCATGACCATTTCCCACAAAGTGGGGTCGGCCACACGTTTTCGTGGGACACACGCACATGAGGATCTGATAAAAATAGTTCGCTGGTTGTCGGCTACCTAACACGTACTGTCCTAACCTATCATTAGGTTAGGACAAAAAAAAAAAAAAAACACACACACACAACATAATGAAACACATAGTAGCATAAGTTATAAAAATAAAAAAGCAACTCACGTAAAATGAAAAAAGTGAAAAACAATGAACGATAGAGTACTGCACCATTAAAGCTCACTGAGACGCGACATACAATCATCACTAACACGTCTACTGCCCACTAAGTGGGATCAATTGCAGTAATCTGTCTCCTCCATCCTGTTCGATACATAGCATCCTCCATAGTGAGTTGCAACATGGTTAGGTCCGTACGGATCACTTTATCCCAACTCATCTTTGGACGCCCTCGGTTTTTCATACCTTCTAACAACAAAGACTCCACCCGTCTAACCGGTGTATCCACCGATCTCCTCCATATGTGTCCTGCCCAACGTAGGCATCCTTCTCTCATCTTATTAATCGCCGATGACACCCCAACTTGCCAACATATTTTCTCATTTCTCAATCTCTCTCTGTGGGTAATGCCACATATCCATCTCAACATACGCATCTTTGTCACCGCCACCCTCTGTACGTGACTCTTCTTGATCGGCCAATATTCTGTCCCGTACAGTAGAGTTGGTCGAATCGCCCTTCGATAAAAATCACCTTTCAACTTCAAAAGGTGAATTTGCAAATTAATTATGTGAATTTTTTGTTAAGTATGCTATAATTATTTGTTTTCATGTTTCAATGTGGAAAATTAAAGCATTTCATATTTCAATTTTGTAGTTGTCTTGTCTATAATTAATGTGTAAGGAGACATGGAAGGGGAGAGTGGAGAGAGGAAAGAGGAAGATGAGACGAGAGTGAGGAAAATGCGTATACTAAGAAACTAAACAGTCATTGGTTTTTCTTTTTTGTGTAGACGCTTTTCTCCTTTATTACGTGGTGGTGCTCGGTAGTTGCAAGTTGTTAAATTTTTAAAGGCCAGATTGGATATTCCAAAATTTGTATGTCTAAGTATGGTGCAACGACTATTATGTGCTTTATTCTTATTTATTTTAATCTTAAATGAGCTTTCTTCATATAAAATTATTTTCAATTGATTTCGGTGTGACCTCCCATGACTAGATTTGTGGTGGTTGTTTGACTCAGTAATAGAACCCATTGGTGCTGCACGGTGCCTTGGTTCCATGGGAGCATGAGATGTGGAGTAATAACACATGTGTGAGATTAAATATATAATAACATATAAGTATATATTGACCTACTATTTGTCACCTTAGGCATTTGGATTAAGATATGGTTCCAACACATACTTGATTGGTTGTGGACTTCTGGGCCATGTTTGGGCTCCCCCTTGGTCCCCATCAATAGTAACATTAGTGATGTGATTGACATGTTTCCTCTGTTTTTTCTTTCTTTTTCTTTCATGTCCCCCAACTTTTATTAATATAACACCTTGATGATAGGTATGTGCTTCTGCGGTGTTTGTTCCTGAGGCGAGTGTTCAAGGTTTTGTGGACAACATTTTTGCTTATTCAGTGCGGATGTCTCTTTTGCCGGAGGGGTGTACTATTCATGGATGTACATATAGCACTTGCCAACTGTACCGAAGGCACTGGATTATCCGTGCAAAGGAGAACGTTGTAAATGATGTTGTGGGAGAAGGTGTTATAGGGCAGGTAGTTTCTAGTTATTATTAAAATGTCGCCCTGCTTTGTTATTTTCTTTGAATCTTTCTTGTAGCTTGCAAGTTTACTTGTACTCTTTTATATGCTTATTGATATTGATGATTTGGTATTCTATTCTCCGAGCATCTCCATGTCGATGGAGTGGAGTTCCTTATTAGTGGTACTGGTCACATATTGTCTAGGTGAAAATGATTTTTCCGCTTTTTATTCCTTTCTTGGGCTCTTCCTCTAAAAAGTAAATCTCGACCTAAACAGTGGAAGTAATTTTTCCCTGCAAAAGTTAGTCCTCAGGTTGATAGAGGGCATGAGAAGAGATAATGGAAGAGAGGGAGGAAGGGTGGGATGGAGAATCTTGGCAAGGAGAAGACAAAAGGATAAGGAGATTAGATTGGGAGCAGTACATTGAACTTTTTTTAATGGGAAGAGAAGTCCAATCCTTCAATTTTGTCAAATGGAGGAATAGAAGGGAACCATGGTGAGAAGAAGACAAGGAGTGGGAGATTAGATGGTGATAAGTACTATTGAACTTTTTTTTTTTTTTTTTGAACTAGAGAAGTCCAATCCTTCAATTTTGTCAAATGGAGCAACACCTAAGTTAAACTTGGAACCAAATGTTTTCCAGGAAGGACATGGTTTTCCAATTGTAGATGAAGACACTAAAAAGGAAAATATTGGGAAATATCAACCTTGCCATTTAATGTTCGCACTCAGTAATAGTAAATCGGCTTGTGGTGGAACTGTGAGTTTGAGCTTCAGAACTAGGAGGGATGAGATTCCTAATGAGTTATATGGTGAACATAAAATTTGGAGAGGCCCAAGTTCAAAACAAAGTGAAAGCATGATTGTGGTGGCATGGCCTGGGAATGAGTGATAGGGGGAGCTATGGTTGATGATGAAGGGAGCAGATGAAGGGGGATGAGGAAATCAGAACAAGGGGAGGTAGGGAGAGATGAAGGGAGCATACAGAATCTGGGAACTTAAGAGAATTGATTTTTTCCATTCATGATTTATTCTAATGCTAATACATGTATAAATAATGCTACGAGTGATAAAATAGCAAAGTTACTAGTAGAGAAACTATTGCATGAGATCTATTTATTTGGAAATATTCCTTATTTTCATAATCAATCTTCCCTGCAAATTTTAGTCACTTTTTGGATCCTTGAGATATTTCCTTATTGGATATTGTTAGGTTGTAACACTTCCCCCATCTCGACGATGCCCTTGTTCTCAAGGGTAGGAAAAGGAAACTGAAGCTTCATCCATGATTGTCTTGTGCAATAATAGTAATGAATAAAAGCTGCCGAAGTCCATGGAGGAGGAGGAAGGGGTGGAAGTAGGGTTGTTGGCTCCTTAAAGAGCTGCTCTTGGAGCGACAACAGGTCTGGAACTTAATGGGTAGGATGTCCAGTGCTGTAGGGTGATCCACACTAAGATTCATAGTAAATAATTGAAGGAATATCCCTTGGCCTGACTTGCGGATTGTGATGTCTAACTTGTCTTCTTTCAGGTATCGATCAGGTGGAATGAATTTTCCTTACAACACCACTGTTTTGTCATGATCATTAATCTGTGCAAAATCCTCTGTGATCTTAGGCACGATTTCACTTTGACTATTCATGGAAACAATGCTCAAAAGGTCAGTAGCATAATCAATTTTGGAAGGAAAATCAGCAGGAGATGCTTCAATTATCGGCTTCACCGATTCTGTTTGTTGTACAGTTCCTACAGATTTCTCATCATGTTAAGGTCTTGGAACAGTCATAACCTCATTAGTCATTAACCATGGGAGGCAATGATGAGTCGGGATTTGGGAATTTTAGGGCAATTGGCAAAAGAAGTGGTGGGGGAGAGCAAATTTGATGTTTTGGTGGGTTTGGTTGAAGATGGATGCTGATGAGGGTTAGGGGGAACTAAGGGCAAATTTGGAAAAGTGGTTTTTGGATTGTTTGGTGTTAGGCTCTCTAATGTTTTAGGGGGCAATGACTTGTCTGGTATTAAATTAATTTCTAATTGACAACATCCATCGTATGTGAATCTTCCATTAAGAGCATCCATGGTACGATTGGCATCTTCATAGTAAGAAAAATGTACCGAAAGAGGAAATGCCTTATAACAAAAGATATCTTCGATTTGTCCATAAGGAGAAAATACTTTATCAAGCACACCCCTTGTAATCGGATATATCTCATTCACGATACTCACACTAAGATGTCTGATGTTCGAATTTTTTAGGGGTATGGTGTAGAATATGTCATCCTGCAGTTTGGTCAGTCGCTTACTTATGTCATCCAACAGTTTGGTCAGTCGTTCACTTGTGGCTGCCACTTTTTGTTTAACTAAAGCAGTTCACATGTCATTGGTTTGAGAATTGGGCATGGTGACGACGATTTTTTTTCTGAATAGAAATTTCTAACAGGATATTTTTAGCACCAGGTGAGAGGAAAGTCGGCCGGCTCTGATACCAGTTTGTTATGGGCCTGAGAATGAGTGATAGAGGGAGCTATGGTTGATGACGAAGGCATCAAATGAAGGGGGGGGGGGGATAAGGAAATTCGAGTAAAGGGAGGTAGGGAAAGACGAAGGGAGACAGAATCTGGGAACTTGTGAGAATTGATTTTTTCATTCATGATTCATTCTAATGCTAATACATACATAAATAATGCTACGACTGATAAAATAGGAAAGTTACTAATAAGAAAACTATTGCATGGGATCTATTTATTTGGAAATATTCCTTATTTTCATAATCTGGAAATATTCCTTATTTTCATAATCTGGAAATATTCCTTATTTTTATAATCAATCTTCCCTACAAATTTTAGCCACTTTTAGGATCCTTGAGATATTTTCTTCTTTATTGAATACTATTGGGTCGTAACAAGCCCTATGAAGTGAACACGTTCAATCCCCGATGTCTCATTATAGGTATGACATGATGGAAGATGTTAATTTCAAGAGAATTAGAGGGGGCTGAAAAAGAGTTTGAAGGAAACAACCAGATATTTACCTCGCATATATTGTTATGAGTTCACACCGTTAGCCGATAGGCAGCAAGTCACTCAGTTGATAGTCAGAAAGAGCATAATATACATTGGGGTAAAATCATATCGAACCCATGTGGCTGGAGCCACTTAGTAAATGTATGGTTTAGTTTTGTTTGGCATGATTGCTTGTATGTTTTATGGAACATGTAGTTTGTTATAATTTTTAAAGAGTTTCATTAACATCTTTATCCTCATCTAAACCTTATCTCATTAGGCTGGGTTGGCCATATGTGTCCATGTTTTTCAATTTGTACAATCTAATTTTGAAAGAGTTTCCTCTGTGGTATAACAAGTATATACTATTTAATGCCAGCACAATTTTAAAGGGCTGCCTCGCCCCCTTTTTGTTTTTGTTCAGATAAGAACACACAGTTTCAGCTTGTGGAATTGCAAATTACAAGTGATGCAAAAAGTGCTTCACCTGCATGAAGAAACCTTGTATGCCATTCATATATATATATAAAAAAAGATAAAACCTTGACTGCTAGAAATGGAACTTTTTTTTACATGTTGGTGAAGTTGAATGGATGATTTGAAGGAACTATATGGTTGATAAAACTGCAAGGAACTGAAATCTTTTTCCTTTTGCCAAACTGCATTCCTTTGTAGACTTCTGGATGTTCAAGCTCCTATTTTCTCAGTATTAGCTTATTTGATGGGCGGTTTAATTGCTCTAGTAATACCTTAAATGACTGCTGAAGTTCATATTCTTGAATGTCAGCCGGTCCTTTTTAAAGCAAGCAGTTTAACTTCCTAACATCTTTTCTCCTTTGTAGTACCCTCTCCTGTTCCCAGGAGACGAAGAATTTGTTTATGAAAGCTGCGCTCCTATACAATCTCCTGGCTCCATTGAAGGTTCTTTCACCTTTGTTCCTGGAAGGTATGTTTATGCATTTGCAGTCCCAAAGCCACTTTTAGTTTTATTCTTGTTTAGTAAATTGACATTTCATTTCCATGTAGTTGAGCTGCAATAGCTTCCCAAAAATTCCATTGCTCTCATGGAAAGATCTGATTCAATCACTTTCTTGGTCCTTGCAGCTGTTAATTCTTTGCATCTTATTGTCGTACACAGACCAATTTAATGATTTGGGGAAGCAATTGATTGATGTAAAAAGATTAGAAAGTTCCTTGGTTTTATATTCATGTCATGTAGTGGATTGTGATTATGATGTCAAATTCAAAACACGAAGGACAACCTAAAAAGAGATTTTAGGAACAGGGTGCTATAAAATCGTGATTAAAATGAAAAACTTGAGTTTATCGTATTATAAGACTATAACCATATACATGATTGAAATGAAAGTTTTTTTTGGTCCTCCTGTCATGAACTGCTTGATTTACCATAATTTAATTTGTAAAAAATATCATGCATATTTTGATTTACTAGTGGATGGAGTCGTGGTAATCTAGGAGATGATTGTTAGAGCATCTCCAATGCGGATAGCTATATTTGCCAATGCTATGCCATTTTTTGACTATCAATAGTGATAGTTTGTTATATTTTGTCAATGTCACTCTAGTGCTATCCTGTTATATTTTAGCAGTTTCGATTTTTCCCATCATTTTCTCAACTATTTTTTCTAAATTTAATTTATTAACATAAATTAGTAGAATTAATTAGTTAACATTAACTAATCTGATCATCTAGCTGAAACATCATTTGTCGAAGAAGCACAACAGGGGCCAAGGTGCACACCCATGGCCTTCATTCCCATTTCCCCTTTCTACAACAAGGGCCAAGGTTCGAAGCACAAAAATTCAACTTTTATTTACAACACCACAAAATCGACCACATAAATCACTAAATCGGGGCGAATCGAAGTGGATTTAGGCTTTACCTCAAGATTTGGGTCAAAATCGAGTCTCAATCGTCAATTTCTCCTTCTTGGCTCTCCGTCGACGGCTCGCGTGCACCTTTGCTTTCCATACCGATTCAATGGTCATCGTCCTCTATTGTTGGCTCCATTTGATGTAGAGGTGGGGAGGAAGATGAAGTGAAGGGGAAGATGAAAATGACAGTTTTGAGAGGGGGAGTATGAGAGTGAAGGGCAATAATCTAAAATCGGAGGGAATAGAGTATTACATTTACATTTTTTGCGTCAAGATTTTAGATCTAAAATTGTAGATTTCCACAGCAACAAATGAAGAACAAATGAAGAAAGTGATGATGCAGAGGAGAAATATTTAACAGCGAGCAATGGATTTGGTGCTCAACAAATATAGCAGCGGCAAATACAAAGCCATATTTAGCATTAAGTTTAGCAGAGGCAAAATTTGCCTGGAGCAGAGGCAAAATTTGGAGTAATTTTTTTACCAGCTTCTGTCAAAATATAGCAATAGCAGCTCCAAATACCTATCGCTGGAGTTGCTCTTAGGCTACCAATTAACATTACCTATGCTAGGCGTAATAAGAAGGGAATTTTTCCAGCTCAACAGTCAGTTAATTAGGGTGGTGCATCGTGTGTAAGCTCCTTTTTTGGCAGGGAAGTTTGTTA
>JAOWBR010002361.1:0-17003 GCA_028571145.1 Dionaea muscipula
AGTTATTGGAGAATCTCTCAAACATTAGCCTACAGTTCAAAAGAACCACATGGATAAGTGTCACAGCTCCACCATCGTATAGAGCAGCAGCAACATCCTGCAGCAATCAGAAAATGAGAATCCTAGCCATCCCCAATTATGTAACATTCAAAACACGACGCGGTTACTAAATCACAATATTCACATGTAAACTTCATGCGCATTATATAGTACATCCAATTAGTTGTTTCAAGAACCTTTCCATGTGGAAATTTCTATTGGCATCAATCATAGGGACAAGATCATGAACTCAAGAAAGTTCACAGCAAAGATCCAAAATGACAAAATCCCAATGTCCCAATATTTCATACCGAATTTTCCGAGATGAAAGCCAGAATTCTCAAAGCTGTAGTCAACTGAGCCACAGATGAATCCCGAAGGGGTACGCCTTCAAAGGACTTTTCAGAAACAAGTTTCCCAAGAAGATTTTCAACACCATTAACATCAGGAGCATTAGAAGAATCTGGCACTTCCTTCTCAACATCCATAGAGTCTGATTCTAAAATGTTTGTCGAGGATATATGAGCATCACCACCTGAAGCTAATACAGCTGCATAAATTAGAAGACCAATAGCCCCATTCTTGTGGTAAACTACACCAGCATCAATCCACTCCAAGAGCCTAGTAGGAGCATCTTTTCTATTAGATCCAGGAGAAGAGGAATGCAGAGTCTTATGAAGATCCATTGCATGTTCTATCCAGGAATTCAGCGCAAAAGATGTTGGATCAGTAACAACGTTTTCAATAATATCAGCAGCAGAGTGGAAAATTGCCAGATTCAATGGTGTCCCTGAGTAACCAGCATGAATTAGTAATCATACACAGAGGATGGAAAACAAATGTAGTCCTATAAATATATGAAGCTAAGACACCAGAATACCGTTTTCCATTGAAACAGGCTCAAACTCCTTTGCAGAATGCAATGCTTCTATCAAAACTTTAATAGCCTACAAACAAAAGTGAAAGTTGTTACACAAAGCGACTAGAAACAATAAAGAACTTGAGAGATTTTTAAAATAGAACACTACAATAAGTAACTAATAAAGAATTATGCCTGCAACTACATTAAAAACTTAAATGATTTTATGACACTTAAGTATGTGATAGTGGCCAAAATAATCGGCCCAAGCAGCTGGGCCTATGGACAGGCATCTCAAGATTCTCAACCCATAGGACACCACGATTTGATGGCCCAGGCCCAAATGCCGCCTTAATGACCAATTGTACTAAAGCAGCCGCTTTTAGAGCCAATCATGCCATGTAGCCCACAGTGGCTTCAACTATAGACACCCCTCCATTTTCCAAATGTGGTATACATTTATATTATTTACTCAACTGCATGAAATGGAACTTTTCATTAACATCACGACTCAATGGCTACATAACCAGCAGACAAGGACATGCAATGTTTCAACAACATCGTGCTAGGCCCACCTAGCAGACTAACCCTTGCACTAATCATATATAGAGGATACAACAGCTTGGGTTTGTGATATCCCATCCCACAGAGATTGAAAGAAGAAACTGAGAATATATACAAGGCAAAAAAGGTTACCTCTTGTCAAGGGTGCTTAACCCTTTTGAGCCGGTGAGGATAAAATGGCCAGAAAGTGGTTTCCAAGAGGTTGGGTCTAAGACGATATAGGTTAAAGTCTCTCCTTTCCTCTACAAAAAGTCTTAAGGTGTTAAAGTATAAAGCCATTTTCTAGGCCTCTTATTATAAGTTTGAGATTTTGGTAAAGTTGGTTTCTTTGACATGGTATCAGGGCTACTTTGATCTAGTGGTCAAGAGTTCGAATCTTATTTGCCACCAATTGGTCATTGTTGTTTCTCACGTGGACATGTCCATAGTCCAAGTTTCAACTTTCAAGTCCAATGGGCTTTAATGTGAGTGGACATCATCATCATCACAATCGCTTCTTACTAGGTGGGATATGCCACACATGAGGGGACACATTAAAGTATAAAATCACTTTCTAAGCATCTTACCATAAGTTTTCAAATTGTGGTAGAGTTGGTTTATTGACATAAGGATTTAACGGATCATAACCACTTAAGCCATGAAAATATATAGTAAATGCATCATAATTATGCAAGCACAATAAGAGTTTCACTAGAAACCCATAACAAGCATATTGGAAACAAATCACTCCGAGCAAAGAATATAGAGGGAAAAAACCAAAGCATATGAGACACGTCCGAGCTACTAAAATGCAAGGAAACAATTACATGATTGAATCAAAAAAAAAAGGAAAATCATCGGGCTGTACAACAACAGGTATAAAACTTGTGATGACAATAAAGCACGGATAACATTATAGAGAAACCAAGGGTTGACCATTATGTCACTAAAATACGCCTCCAAGAAAATACAAATGGAATGACCAGAAAAGGAATTCCAACTCATACCTCAGAATCGGTAAGCTGTACACTGTAGGTATCAAACTTGTGATGTAAATAAAGCATAGGCAACAATATAGGAAAACTGCGGGTTGACCATTATATCATGAAAATACACCTCCAAGAAAATAGAAATGGAATGACCAGAAAGGAAATTCTAATTCATACCTCAGGAAAGTGTCCAAGAGACGATAAAGCTTGGCGCCCACAATCAGATCTGCATGGTGTCTCAATATATCAATCAAACGAATTAAAGAGCAATAGCAGAAACAAATAAAAATCACAAGCCCCAAAAGTGGCCAGAGAATCCAACTAATATTATTTGTTCCAAGAGATTCGCACATTGGAAACAAGTAATCTCCCATCAAGATCCTCAGGACCTAAGCAGTAAACACAGGTGCTATAGAGAGAGGGAATTTCGAAAGGAAATCCTTCCCATCTATGAAATTTGAGAAACACATAGAATGTCAGGATTATCAGTAGCTTATTGGTTCTCATGAAACAAGTACCAATTCAAATAGCTCTGAAACAAATGCCAATTCAACAATCACTATGTAACGCTTGTCTCCATTAACACCTCAGTAGTCTACATGGAAATCTATCTCACTTTTTTAGAGTAGCCCAGACTACAGCATATCCTTCAAAACGATTATTCACTGGGATATGCAGGTAAATTCATGAGCCTAATTCAGCCCCAACAAAAAAAAAAAGTAAATCTAGCAACAGTACACAGAATCACAACAACAGAAATCATCTGCACTGCTTGTTTTATAGAATTGGCAAACGGCAAAGCCCATGTCGCTAAATTTGCTCTAGAGTCTAGAATATTGTTGAAATTTACACTTCCTGAGGAGAACCAAAAAGAATCTCCTTTGATGCATTCAAGAAAGCAGGAGTTCCTTCCATATGTACTCCTGCTTTGTTTGTGTTTCTTTAACAAGAATCTCTTGTCATACCGTGTAATTTGGAGAGTTCTAAAGATTGTGTTAGTATTAAGGGCATTTTTTGGTATTTTATAGTATGTAGTATATATACCCTTCAACAATGAATAGAATATTGTTATTACCCCAATTTACCCCTCTTCACGTGGACAAAAGGGCAAAGGAAACGACCGGGTTCATCAGGGTACATTCGTCCGATTCAGCCAACTCGACCCTTTCCCTCACAGGACCAGCCCGGTGGATCAACTCGACAAGAGGAGGAGCAGCAGCAGAGCAATCAAGGGCCCGAACGATCAACCAGGGCCATTTTTGTCCGGCTACGGCGGGCCCTACGGCCGTGGAGACCTTCCATCTCACGGTCGTAGGAGCTGAGCTCGGCCCCTAGAGCTGAGCTCGGCTACAGCCGTAGGGCCCTCCCTACGACCGTAGGGGCTGCTCGGGCGATCAACCAGGCTGATTCAGCCTCGCTACGACTGTAGGAGTCCCTACTACGGCCATAGGGAATCCCCCTACGACCGTAGCCGCTTCCCTAAATATAGGGGTTCAACCCCCCCCCCCTTTTTGTTTTCTATCGTTTTTTTTGCTACTTTTGACGTTCTTACTCCGTTCTAAGCCTGATTTTTCTCCTAGTTGAGCCCTTGCTTACTGAAGCATCGGAACGGTCGTCCCGAGCTCACACCTCGAGCTTCCCTCTGACATGGTTTGTTTCATCTTTCCAGGTCTGCGAGTGAGATCCATTTTCATCCGAGCCGAGCTGCTTCGACCTAACTCATTAGACCGTTCTTTTCTTTGGTCAGACCGTCCGGAACCGGTCCTTGAGCCGTTTGGTGTTAATCTAGGAATTTTCAGGCGTAATATCTTGCGCCGTCTATGGGAAGAGACAACCAGTCATGCCTACCTCACCCACTCATACTGGACCAGGAACAAACACTAGACTTGAACAACAAACTCAAACACAAGACAATCCACTAACAAGAGAAGAGTTTAACCGACTGAAAGCTCTTTTGCTTGAGATCAAAGATAGCCTCAGGTCTCAACAACCAGGAACGTCCGACCGAGACCCCGAGATCGCTTTACCCGGGCCAGGGAGAGACCTGCCCGAGACGGTCTTACCTAGGCAGGAGGGTGTTCAGCCCAGCATCCTTGCCGGGCTGAGCATGGGAGATCGGTCCGGCATCTAGGCCGGGCTGAGCAGAGAACAACTCGGGCGTGTTTTGCCCGGGCAAGCTGCTGCTGCTGATTTTGCTCGAGCCAAGACCACCTTGCTTGGTAAGAATTCGGATTTCACCCTAGCACCGGAGCACGTTACACAGGATGACCATCCCATCCTTCTCGAACATGGACAACCGAGCAGACACGCTCATCAACAGCGACCACTCACCTTGTAGAACGATGACCACGAGGCATCGTACACCGCCATGGAGTGGCGGGCTCTGCACCAGGCCGCAACAGTTGATCATTCCGAACCCTTCACTCGAGAGGTTCACGATGCGCCCTTTCCGACGGGGTTCAGATTGCCGCAGATGGACCTGTACGACAGATCTACTGACCTAGAAGACCATCTTAACAACTTTGAGGTTAAGATGCAGTTGTTTGAAGTGGAGGACGCCATCATATGCCGTACTTTTCCATCAACCTTCAAGGGGACCGCCCGGCAGTGGTTCGCCTCCTTGTCCTCTCGATCCGTTTCGAGGTTCTTACAGCTGAGGGACGCCTTCACCGATCAGTTTGCCAACTCCTGCATTTTCTCTAGGATCGCCCCTAGCCTGTTCAACATCCGACAGAGGTCAGACGAGTCCTTGAGAACGTTCATGGCTAACTTTAAGAAGGTCTACATCCAGATTCCAGGTCTTAACGGCAATGTGGTCATGGTCGCCATCCAGACAGGACTGCGTTCCAGAGCTTTCCTTGATAACCTCACCCTTCGCAAGCCTAATAACTTTGGGCAGCTACTGCAAAGGGCACGTAACTATATGACTCTTAAAGATCAGACCGACGCTCGAGCAGCCTTTAACTCCAGAGTAGAGCGTCATAGAGCTTCTAGCGATGTTGTCGATGATGCTTCTCCAAGGAGAGACCACCATAGAAACAAGAGATCGCACAGATCTGACACACGGCCCCATCGGATTGACCATCCGAGGAGGCAACGCACTCGTCCCGCGGCATCGAAGGAGCAGGTCTTCATGGGATCTGCTGATAGATGGTGTACCTTTCACAAGCACTCAGGAATCGCATGAGCGGCCTGACGGAGAGTAGCAGACCCTCATCTTCAAAGAAAAAAGACTCCAGCAGGAGCTCAAGCCTGGAGCGTAGACCGTGTTCGCACTAAACGTTTTCATATGTGTTCTCTATGTACTTTCTTTTCATACTATCAGATGCATCTGTACATGTAAACCTCGGCTGACTTAATCGTCGGAGCGGTCCCATGAGGTTCACCCTCATGGAGCCCCTTGACGGGCTTTCTACATAGTGCAGATCGCAGGACACGCTGACTATGCCGCTTCAAAGCATAAACACCCCATCGTCCAACACCTGTAAGCCAGGTCCGCCCTGCATGGTCTTTCTTGCGCAGTGCCACACCCTTGTAAGCCGGGTCAGCCCCGCGAGGATAAGTCGTGACGCGCTGTTTGCTACCGTAAGCCGGGTCCATCCCGTATGGTTTCTTCATCCACGGCGTGCTGCACCCCAATACGAATCCGTCGTTCGGGGGTAAATCAGGGTGTCCCGTACTCCTTGAGTTGAATTCGTCCATAAAAAACTCAGACTCACTCTTGTTGCTCCACAGACAAAGTGATAGTCGAAGGTTACCGACTTTGAAGTGGCGCTTTTCAGTTACCGAGGTGGAATGAATTCGGCTACAGAGCCGTATTTTGGCTTCCGAGCTGAGATTGTACTCCAGCTTCCGAGCCGCGTTATCCAACTTTGAAGTCAAGCTTTCCAGCTACTGAGCTGGAATGAATTCGACTACAGAGCCGCATCTTGGCTTCCTAGCCGAGATTGTACTCCGACTTCTGAGTCGTGTTTACCGACTTTGAAGTCGCGCTTTCCAGCTACTAAGCAGGAATGAATCCGGCTACAGAGCTGCATCTTAGCTTCCGAGCCGAGATTGTATTCCGGCTTCCGAGCCGCGTTTTCCGACTTTGAAGTCGCGCTTTTCAGCTACTGAGCTGGAATGAATCAGACTACAGAGCCGCATCTTGGCGTCCGAGCCGAGATTGTACGTCGGCTTCCAAGTTGTGCTTACCGACTTTGAAGTCGCGCTTTCTAGCTACTGAGCTGGAATGAATCCGGCTACAGAGCCACAACTTGACTTCTAAGCCAAGATTAAATTTCGGCTTCATAGCTGCGTTTTCTTGGCTTCCAAGCCATTCTTTCCCTATGTAAGCTAGGTCCACCCTACTTTGGACATTTTCTTTTTCATGTAAGTCGGGCCCGTCCCGTCTTGATGACCTGTTGATGGGGAACGCCCCTCCAGGATGCCTGTGATCCGAGGTCAATCTCCGCACAGAAGTTCGTAAGTCGGGTCCGTCCCGCCGAGATGATCGCAACTTTCTACGGCTCCATAGCCTTCACCGTCGACTCCTCAGCCGTAGCCTACGGCTCCATAGTCGTCACCGTCGACTCCTCAGTCGTCGCCTACGGCTCCATAGCCGTCACCGTCGACTCATTAGTCGTCGCCGCCAGATTCTCAAATATTTGCCTCAGACTTTTGTCCACGTGGCACAGTTGATCCCGAATCGACTTCAAAGTTCATAGTCCGCACTTCGTTTGCACTATAAACTTAGGGGACTGATGTTATCACCCCAATTTATCCCTCTCCACGTGAACAAAAGGGCAAAAGAAACGACCGGATTCATCAGGGTACATTCATCCGGTTCAGCCTACTCGACCCTTTCCCTTACAGGACTAGCCCGACGGATAAACCCAATAGGAGCAGCGGCACAACAATCCAAGGCTCGGACGATCAGCCCGGGCCATTTTTGTCAGGCTATAGCCGTAGGACCCGCCCTACGGCCGTAGCGACCTCCCATCTCATCGTCATAGGAGAACAGCTCGGCCCGTAGAGCTAAGCTCGGCTACAGTCGTAGGGGCTGGTCGGGCGATCAGCCTGACTGATTCAGCCTCGCTAAGGCCATAGGGTCCCTACTACGGCCGTAGAGCCTGCTCGGCTATGGCCGTAGGGAATCCCCTACGGCCGTAGCAGCTTCCCTATATGTAGGGGTTTACCCCCTTTTGTTTTCTATCGCTTTTCTTGCTACTTTTGACATTCTTACTTCGTTCTGAGCCCGATTCTTCTCCTGGTTGAGCCCTTGCTTACTGAAGCATCGGAGCGGTCGTCCCGAACTCACACATCGGGGCTTCCCTCTGACGTGGTTTGTTTCATCTTTCCAGGTCTACGAGTGGGATCCATCTTCATACGAGCCGAGCTGCTTCGACCTAGCTCATTGGACCGTTCTTTCCTTTGGTCAGATCGTACGGAACCGATCCTTGAGCCGTTTGGTGTTAGTCTGAGAATTTTCAGGCGTAACAAATATAACTTTTGGCTCATTTCTATCATGGTATCAAAGCCATTCTATCGAAGCCTACACGCTGCCCCCATGAAACCCTAACTACCGCCAGTTTCAAATCCAACTCCACCACCAAACCACCACCAAACACTTTCATCCACCACATCATCTGAAAGCCCAAAGGCCGGCTACAGCTGAGGAGACAACCACGCCGGCCGACGTTGCTCCGGTGGCCTGAAAACACGAGGCTCTCACTACCGTCGGCGGCGCACATGCCATTTCAATCACCATCACTCAACGGATTCCATTTCTGACACCGGGAGGAGGTAGATCCGTCCAAATCAGTCACTCCTCTTCAACAGCTTGTTCAACCGCCGCCGCACATGTACGCACACGCCTCCGATGTCCCTGTGCGTGGGCCTCACGCGCCACCACCACGCGCCATGAGCCGTCCTCTGCGAGGCTCCAGGCAGATTGTGCCCGACCCATTTCTCTTCTTGCACCACACGCCCATTTCTTTTCTTAGCACCTTCATCATGTGCAGATTGCCCTCCTTGGCATGATTTGCTTTATTGACTTTATGTTTTTCAATTTGCTTCTCCTGTTGCTGCACGTGGCTGCTACATTTATTGCTGGAGTTTGTGTTTTCTTTTGTGGTGTTCTACTACATTGTGTTTCCAATTTGTGAAGTACCGTTATTTATGAAGTTGGTCCTTGGTTACATTGGCCTCTTAATTTGTGGAAATATTGTGGGGTTTTGAGTCCTCTACATATTGTGTTATGGCGACACCGACGAATACGTTGATTCCTCAAATAACGAGGAAACTGAATGGGACTAACTATATGCAATGGGCAAAATCAGTTGAGGTATTTTTAAGAGGGCAAGACAAGCATATGAGTATCTTACTAAAGATCCACCTACTGATAATAAAGCTAAAGGAAAGTGGGATCAAATTGATGCCTAGATTATGAGCCTTATGTGAAATTCTATGGAACCTGATGTTGCCGACTTGTGTACTCATCTCAACTCTTCTAAGGAGATTTGGGACTATGTCACAGTTCTTTATTCTAGTAACATGACTAAAATGTATGACTTGTCACTCCAGTTATTTCAATGTCAACGTGGTGACAAGACCGTCACTCAATTTTTTCCTGATTTAAAACGAATGCATGAAGAGTTGAATGTTGAGCTTCCTATTACTGCAAGTGTCCAAGAGATGCAGAAACAAAAGGAACATTTAATTATTATACGTTTCTTGGTTGGTCTGGGCCCTGATTTCTCCCCTGTTTGTTCTCAAATTTTAGGTAATGCTGAGTTGTCCACTTTTGCTGAAGTTTATGCCAGGGTGCTACGCTCTTCTCCTGACCACCATGTGGGTGAGTCTAGTGCTTCTGGAGATATTAAGTCATCTCTTATCGTCCATTCTAGTGGAGATGGTCGTGGCTCTCATCGTGGAGGCCATGGAGGATTTAGACGAGGTCGTGGGCCTCCTAGAAAATGTGGTAATTATGGAAAAGATGGTCATGTGACGGAAAAAGTGTTGGAAACTTTCTGGTCAAGCTCCTCGTAGTACTTGTAGAAGTGAAGGGAAAAATTCTCATACATTCAAATTATTCAAAGGGATACATATATATAGCATAAAGGCAAGATATCCAAAATACTCTTATCTAAAATACTCTATACTAACAACACTCTCCCTCAAGTTGGAGCATAGATATTGATCATGCCCAACTTGTTACATGTATAACTAACCCGATTTCCTGAAAGTGACTTAGTAAGAATATCACCAAGTTGTTCATTAGTCTTCACATGCTTTAACTCGATGTCTCCAACTTGCAACTTCTCTCTCATAAAATGATAATCTACCTCGATATGCTTAGTCCGTTCATGAAAGACTAGATTAGATGCGACATAAATGGCAGCAAGGTTATCACACCATATCTGAGTAGGTCGGGGGGCTGAATGTCCCAACTCATCAAATAAATGTCGAAAAAAGATGGCATCACTAGTCAAATGTGCAAGTGCATGATACTCTGACTCGGCACTAGATTGGGCAACAACTGGTTGCTTCTTACTCTTCAACTAAATTTCCACCAACAAAGACACAATAGCCAGTAGTAGATCTTCGGTCAGACAGTGAGCCTGCCCAATCGGCATCTGAAAACCCCTCTATACGACAATGTCCATGATCGCTGTACAACAAGCCACGATTGGGGTGTCCCTTGATATACTTCAAGATATGCAATGCTGCTTCCCAATGGGAAATACAAGGATGAGACATAAACTGACTCACAACGCTCACAGAGAAGGCAATATCAGGACGGGTAATGGTGAGATAATCCAGCTTTCCCACCAACCGCCTGTATCTCTCAGGATCATCAAGCATTGCACCTTCTTCAGGTGCAAGCTTCACTCCAAGAAGCATGGGAGTGTCACTGGGTTTTGCACCCATCATGTCTGTATCTCAAAGCAAATCAAGCGCACATTTGTGCTGAGATAGAAAGATGCTACGTTTGCAGCTAGCCACTTCAACTCCTAGAAAATACCTAAACGGTCCAAGATCTTTTGCCTGAAAATGACTTTGAAGGAATTGCTTCAGGGAATTAATCCATATACTATCATTCCCAGTAACAATAATATCATCCACATAGACCACTAAGAAAATAGTGCCAACACTAGAATGTCTGTAAAAGACTGAGTGATCTTTTGCCGATCTCTGCATGCCAAACTCCAAGACCACAGAGTTGAATCTCCCAAATCAGGCCCGGGGAGATTGCTTTAAACCATATAGGGACTTCTTCAACCGGCAAACATGTCCAGACTCCCCCTGAGCAACAAACCCGGGATGTTGCTCCAAATAGACTTCCTCCTGTAAATCACCATAGAGGAAGGCATTCTTGACGTCAAGCTGATGCAACGGCCAGGAGCAAGAGGCGGCCAACGAAGGAGTCGAACGGATGCCATCTTGGCAACCAGAGAAAAAGTTTCAGTATAGTCGACGCCGTAAACCTGTGCATACCCTTTAGCCACCAGACGGGCCTTAAAACGGGCCACAGAGCCATCATGATGGACCTTGACCGCATAAACCCATTTACAGCCAATAGTTATCTTGCCCGCAGGTAAAGGAACCAAATCTCATGTCTGATTGGCCTCAAGGTCCTCCATCTCCTCAACCATAGCCTGCTTCCAACCAGGGGAAGAAAGGGCTTTAAACAACGACCGAGGAATGGAAATGGAGTCAAGAGCAGAGATGAAGGCCTGCAACCGAGAGGAAACTCCAGCATATGAGATATGGGTAGCCATGGGGTACGTAGCACAGCTACGGTAACCCTTGCGCAAGACAATAGGAACATCCAAATCTGAGGATGGAGAATCGTGGGAAGACTCCAACGACACAGGCGGAGGAGAAGGTGCAGGAGCAGGAGACTCAATAGAAAGAGGTGCAGGAGCGGGAGAATCTATGGGAGGGTCAGGAGTAGTTGTAGAACCCCAAGAAATAACAGGGTGATGGCCGCGCGTATAAACCTGAAGAGGCATAGGAGCCGGTGGATCAGATGACAGAGCTGGTGGAGGAACCGGTGCACCCGAAACCAACTCATAGACAAGAATTTCATCCATAGACGAAGAATCTGATGATGCGCCAGTGGAGGGAGAGGAAGAAGCAAACGGTGTAGCCTCATCTTACACAACATCGACAGAGATGCAGAAGCGTCATAAATCGGAAGAATAACACCGATACCCCTTCTGGGTACGGGAGTGGCCTAAAAAGATACATCGCGGGGATCTAGGATCAAGCTTTGAAAGACCAGGTCGAATATCTCGGACATAACATGTACACCCAAAGATCTGCAGGGGTAATGGATGCAAAGGCTGATGAGGGAATAACACTCGGTAGGAGATCTCCCCGTGAAGAACAGACGACGGCATCCGATTGATCAAATACACAGCAGTCAAGACTGCCTCACTCCAGAATAGCTTAGGCACCCTAGTCTGAAACATAAGAGCGTGAGTCACCTCTAATAAATGACGGTTCTTGCGCTCCGCAACCCCATTTTGAGGAGGGGTGTCGGGACAAGAAGACTGGTGAATAATACTATGCTGAGTCATGAGCGTTGTAAACTGAGATGAGAAATACTCACGAACATTATCACTCCGAAGCATATGAATAGAAAGAGAAAATTGTGTATGAATCTCGGCATAGAAGGTGGAAAAGACGGAAAACAGCTCATCACGAGATCGCAGCAGATATAGCCAGGTCATACGTGAATGGTCATCTACAAAGGTCACAAAGTAATGAAAGTCTGCACGAGATTAGACCGGACACGGTCCCCAGATATCTGAATGCACCAACTCAAACGGAGTTGAAGGTGGCTCGATGATACTTAGCAAACTAATAAGACTCACAAAATAACCGGGACACAGATCAAGCCTCGGGGCATAGTCTCTTAAGACTTGAGAGAGACAGGTGACCCAGACGATTATGAAGGTCAATAATAGGAAAGGAAACTCCTGAATAAGCCAAGCTGGGGGAATGAACATCCAATATATAAAGCATGTCTGAGGTACGACGACCTCGACCAAGAAGGGTCCCCGTAGAAAGATCCTGAATCTCGCAAGAACTAGCACAGAACAAAACACGACGGTGATGAGTCCGAGTCAATGCACTCACAGATAACAGGTTGAATGGGAGATCAAATAAATAGAGAACCGAAGAGATGGTCAGTGTAGGAGTCAAGGGAACCGTCCCTATGCCTCTAACTGATACATAAGAGCCGTCAGCAACTCGAACATCAGGATAGGAGGATGTAGAGGAGTACTCATGCAACAGATGTAGAGAGCCGATCATATGATCGAATGCTCCCGAATCAAGAATCCAATCTCGAGAAAAAGTAGATACATAAGCAGCGGTCTGAACAAATGGAAAAGACTTAACAAAAGTGGTCGAGGAAGGAACAGACGGTGGAGAGTCGTACTCATTCCGATCCATGCCACAAGGAATATAAGAAGACTGGCAATGTAGCTGCTAACACCGGCGACGGACATGACCCGTACGACCACAATGCCAACAGAAAATGACACGACCAATGGCGGAAGGAGGCATCAATCAATCCAAAAAGTGAAGCACCTAAATGGGGAAGAAAACCACAAGAGCACCACTGACAGTGCAATGCAAAGCGCCACTCGAGGAATTAAAACCACGAAGCAGGAACCTCCTCATCAAGCTCGTAACACATCATCAAGCATAACCAGAATCCAGATGGATAAATAGGATGCAAGCCCTCGCCGAACAAAATAGAAGAAAAGTGAACCTAGAGCAAGGCAAGATACGTGGAAAACGAAGGAAAACACCACTGAAGTAAGAGGAATAAGTATCCAACAGAGGGAGGAGAACATGCTAAAGTTCGGCCGAAGGTGCCAGCGACGACGCGTGGGCGTGTGCGGCGGCGCGTGGAGGAGACGGTGGCGGCGCGTGCGGGCACGTGAGACGGCGGACGAGGGAGCAACTGACACGGATTGTAAATCGGGAGGAGCTCTATCACCCTATGAGGTCAAAACCTGGAAAGAATGGCGGGGAGGTGGTGTTCAGGGACCGTCGCCGCTGCCGCAGGTGAGGGAAAAAGACCGTCGTCGCCGCCGCATTGGGTGGTCGCCGAAGGCTGGGCCCTGCCTCCCTGAGGTCGCCAGCCTCTGGGCAAGGTGTTGGTGGTGGTGGTCCGACTGGGTGGTGATTAGGTAGTGGTTTGATAGGTGGAATATGGGTGGTTTAGGGTTTGGGATGGTGGTTTCCAGATGGTGGCTCTGATACCATGTAGAAGAAGTGAAGGGAAAAATTCTCATACATTCAAATTACTCAAAGGGATACGCATATATAACATAAAGACAAAATACCCAAAATACTCTTATCTAAAATACTCTATACTAACAACAGTACACATTACAATAAGGATGATCATTTGAGAGAGACATGTTGGCAATTAATGGGTCGCTCTCGGGTTGTCAATGCTGCCACTTTTGATTCTTCCAGCGCTTTACTCAGTGGGCATGATCAACTACTTATCTCCAGGGCGGAATATACTCGCCTGACTCAGTCAAAGGTCCCTCAGTAGGTGCACACTGCTCCCACTGCCTCTTTTGCCAACACAGGTACCTCTGTTGCTTGTCTCTCTTCTACACGTACCTCTTGGGTCCTTGACTCTGACGCTAGCGATCATATCTCAGATATCTCTATATTATTTACTCACATTCAACCTCTGTCCTCTTCTGACCAACTTACTTTGGCCAATGGATCTACCACTTCAATTAGTGGTATTGGGTCCATCCAGCTTAGTCCCTCTTTCTCTCTTCCATCTACCTTATATATTCCTAATTTTCCCTTTAATCTCCTCTCTATTAGTAAACTCACCAAAGACTTACAGTGCTCTGGTTTGTCTTTTCATGGTTCTGTTGTCATTCAGGACTTGAAGACGAAGAGGACGATTGGAGGACGTGAATCTGGAGGCCTTTACCACTTTCATGGAGTATCTCCTCGATCCCCAAAGGTTTATTCCGTTGTTGCTACACCTCTTCAGATACATAGTCGTTTTGGCCATCCATCTCTTTCTATGTTAAGAGATTGTGTCCCTCTCTCTCTAGCTTACCTAGCTTAGATTGTGAGTCATGTCAGTTGGGCAAACACCACCGTGTGTCTTTTATTACCCGGCTAGACAATCGAGAAAATAGCCCTTTTGTTGTTCATTTTGACATTTGGGGCCCTAGTTGTACTGTTTCAAAGTTAGGATTTCATTATTTTGTTTTATTTGTGGATGATTTCTCTCGGATGACTTGGCTTTACCTTATGAAGTATCGCTCTAAATTATTGCATATATTCACTTCCTTTTATGCTGAGATACAAACCCAATCATGCTTCCATTCAGATTCTTCGCAGTGATAATGCAAAGGAATTCTTCTCTACTGCACTTGCTAAGTTTGTGGCAGAACGTGGTATTATTCATCAGTCCTCCTGTGCTCACACTCCACAGCAAAATGGTGTTGCTGAGCGAAAGATTCAACATATTATGGAAGTGGCTCGTACACTGTTGATTGACATGACTGCTCCCAAAGAGTTTTGGAATAATGCGGTTCTCTCTGCTTGTTATCTCATTGACCGGATACCTTCCTCTATTCTTCGTGGGGGTGACACCATATTCGGTTATGTTTCCTGATAGTTTGCCCTATCCTTTACCTCTTCGTATTTTTGGAAGTACTTGCTTTGTTCATCGGTTTGATCCCGATGTGGATAAACTTGATCCTCGTGCGGTCAAGGGTGTCTTCCTTGGATACTCTCGGACACAAAGGGTTACAAATGTTATAGTCCTCCGCTACGACGATTTTTTGTGAGTGTTGATGTTACTTTCTTAGAATCTACCCCATATTTTTCGTCTGTCTCTTCCTCTTCCTCTGAGGTTTTGTGGTGTCTCCCTTTACCTGTCCCCTTACTTAGTGGTGACTGTCCTCTTCCCCTTGACCCATCCACTCGCCTCTCCCGTCCTGATCTTAAGGTATACTCCAGGCGGAAGTCGTCAGCTGCAGATTCACGTGCAACTCCATCTGCTCCTTCGTCTCCCGGCCTTGATCTTCCTATTGCTCTTCGTAAAGGTACACAGTCCATACTGCTCACCCACTTTCTAATTTTGTTTCCTACGATCATTTATCTCCATCCAATCCTACTACTCGTTTGTCTCTGCCTTGTCTTCCGTTTCTCTTCCTAACTCTGTCACAGAAGCTCTTTCTCATCTTGATTGGTATGAGGCCATGAAGGCTGAGATGTCTGCCTTGCATGAGACTGGCACATTGGACCTTGTCCCTCTTCCTCCTGGGAAGTCACCTATAGTTGTCGTTGGGTTTATGCCGTCAAAGTTAAGCCGGATGGATCCATTGACCGACTCAAGGCATGATTGGTTGCCAAAGAATATGCCCAAGTTTATGGGCTTGACTATGCTGAGGCATTCTCTCCTGTAGCTAAGATCACCTCCGTTCGAGTTTTCCTCTCTCTTGTTGTTATTTATCATTGGCCTCTTCATCAACTTGATATCAAAAATGCTTTTCTACATGGAGATGTTGTTTAAGAGGTGTATATGGAGCAACCTCCTGGGTTTGTTGCTCAGGGGGAGACTGAGTTGGTATGTCAATTGAGAAAGGCGTTGTATGGTCTGAAACAGTCTCCTCGTGCTTAGTTTGGCCGTTTTAGTGAGGTGGTCATAGAGTTTAGCCTTCGTAGGAGTGAGGTTGACCACTCTGTATTCTATCGCCACTCCAAAGCTGGAAGATTATGTCTGATTGTTTATGTGAATGATATTGTTATTACAGGTGATGATCGTCAAGGTATTTCTGATCTCAAGGTTTTTCTTCATGACCACCTTCAGACTAAAGATTTGGGTAACCTCGAATACTTTTTGGGCATTGAAGTTGCCAAGTCAAAAGAAAGTATTTATATCTGTCAGAGAAAGTATGTTCTTGACCTGCTGGATGAGAAAGTATGCACCCATGGATCCTAATGTGAAACTTACTGCTGAACAAGGAGACCCCCTAAAAGATCCATGGAAGTACAGGAGATTGGTTGGAAAGTTAAATTATTTAACTGTCAACCGTCCTGACATTTCCTTTGCTGTTAGTGTTGTGAGTCAATTCATGGGGGCTCCACGCACTAGCCACTGGGATGCTGTTATACGCATTTTGAGATACTTGAAGCGTGCACCTCCTGGTATGAGACTAGTGTATAAAGATCACGGTCATGTGTCTTTATGTGAATATACAGATGCAGATTGGAGTATTGGACCGGCTCTCCATATGACAGACACTCTACTACTGGATATTGCGTCTTTCTTGAAGACAATTTGATATCTTGGAAGAGTAAGAAGCAGATCCAGTGCAAAATCTGAATACAGAGTTATGACACACTCTAGTTCTGAACTTGTATCTCTGAAGAACCCTTTGGAAGAGCTTACGATTATACAGTCAAAACCCATGGAGTTAAAATGTGACAATCAAGCTGCTCTTCACATTGCCATGAATCCAGTTTTTCATGAGAGAACAAAACATATTGAAGTTGACTGTCATTTTATTAGAGAGAAGATT